>NIPQ01091807.1:17500-21245 GCA_002806875.1 Lepidotrigona ventralis hoosana
AAATACTCCAAGTGAAATAAAAAAATTATGATATTAAAGATTAAAATTGTTAATCTTATATACATTCATCATTCATATATTAGAATCAATTTTAATCTTGCAGACCGTTTCGCTTATATTTTTATTTATTTGATATTCATTAAATACAGTTGATTGCACCTACAATTTAAAAAGATATTTCATAAAATAAAATCTTTTCCAAATAATTAGTTCTACAGCGAGATAACGAACTTCACAATTGATGCTTCAAATAACTTTAAATTATGAAACATAATATTATTCCTACAAATTATGATATACCTTTAATTATATAATCTTAAAATATTCTCAAATGTACCTATTATAAAATCGATGATTGTGTGAGATCTCAGAATTGTATTCATTTCCATTTTTTATACTTTTACTTTCATTCTTATAATTATCTATTTTTTACAAATAATTCTTCAAAATCTTTGGCTCATAAGAATATTATTAAACTTTGATAATATTCAAACTTAAAAAATCTTTTATTTTACTTTAAACTTCCATATTTCAAGTACTGTTCTTCTATTTTGAATCCTCGTTACTAAATCCATACTTGTTCCATAGAAAAAATTATATTTTCAAAGTTATAAATAATCGTCGATTTCATAATTTCATTACTCTTCCCACCTACTGTACATGTATATAGTAATATTTCTTAATATTTGGAAATGTGTATACAGATTTTTCTATCTTTTCAAGCTCAAATGTATAATGTATAATTCTTACCCTCTCATGTACGTCACGTCCTCGGGTTGCATGTGAAAAATGGAATAGGGTAAGCATCTGTTACAAAATGCGTGGACCAGCGACAAATTGTGCAGCGCGTCTGCGACCGAGGGTCTTTTCGACACCCTGATGTCCATCCAATTG
This sequence comes from Lepidotrigona ventralis hoosana, assembly GCA_002806875.1. Lineage (NCBI taxonomy): Eukaryota > Metazoa > Arthropoda > Insecta > Hymenoptera > Apidae > Lepidotrigona > Lepidotrigona ventralis. The sequence continues at coordinate 18,395 of NIPQ01091807.1, forward strand.
AGCTCGCCGGGGCAGTAGAACGCCACAACAGCGGCAAGACCCACACCATCGCACAACGATTGGAAGTCCTTGGCAGCTGGCAGTTCTGGTAGTCGCGTTTTATCACCGGCGCCCTCCTCTGTCTGGATTTTGGCGATCAACGCGTGTGACGCGTGACTGATCCACAGAAGAAGACCCTTCTCGTGGTCCGCTGGTACGTCCACCTCCGCCTGAGGATCGAATCGCCGTATCGCCGAGACCACCCGATCTCCAGTCACTACTTCTTTCGCGTATAAGACCATCAGGCCCTCTATCACAGCCATATGCGCAGACTGCAAACACAAGTATCGGATTTAGGTTGATGAAACGAGGAAAGAATAGTAGAATAATTTTAAATTAAAATTAATTCTTTTTTATAAAGTAATTCTCAAAACTCTATTCATCATTGTACATGTATATGTTTAAATTTGATATTTGGAAGTCCCTGTTGCTATACATAATAATGCTATGCATAAGAAAAAATAGAATAAAGAAAGCTTGAAGCTCAGGAGTCTTGAACTGAAGCAAACATTGAAATACTAAAGAATTATTTAGGTAATAATATTTTCAAGAATATTACCCCCCCCCTCTCTTTATGGGAAATATATGGGAGAATTCATAAAAAATAAAAATCTAGAGCAAGAAATGTAAAAAATGAAAAGGAGGGAAGGAATGTTACACACTGTTCGTGACTTTATACAATTGAATCTTGTGTGAAAGAGAAACAACAAGCTTTACTCTGCTAAATGAATTAATATTTAGTATCTACATGTTATACGAGATGAAATCTCATTTCTTCCATTCTTTATGATTGAAATTTACAGCAATTGAAATTGACTAAACAATATAATCTAATCATCAAACGTAATATTGAAAAGTGAGGGAAAAGAATTGAGGTGAAGATCGCGAATATAAAATTTTAGCTCCAGGTTTTCTATAATACACTGAATTATATCTGTATAGATGTTAATGCAACAGCCTTATCATATAATATCTGGCATATTTTTAGAAAAATTAGATTATTACCTTATTTGAAATACATATAGAAACAGAAACCATTTGTGTTACATAAATAAATCTTTTGCATTAGATAATTGTATATGTATATAATACATTGTATAATCTCATAGAAAATTAATAAAATTTTAGTAGAAATAAATTAGAATTTTATTTATAAGATGTATATTAATAAAAGTTATATATATATATATATATATATATATAAAAGGTGTAGAGAGCAATCTAAATTTTGTTCTTAAACATTAATTATCTAATTGAAATCTGAAAACATTTATAAAATAGATGCGGTCATTACATACATACTTAATTTTCGAGATACTAATAGATTTAGTAATAATAATACTTAATAGATGTTTTTTTTCTTTTTTTCTTACACGACTAAACATAATTTTTCTTTTCAAATACTATCTTACAATTTTTTAACTTTCTTTGTAATACATTTTTTTAAATAACACTTCCGTTTACATTATTATTCATAATTTACTTTTTCTATTAATATGTTTAGTGTTTTTATCTTTAAAATATATTCTCAAAAGTTTCTAAAAATATTGCTCCTCCCATCTTACCATCTTGAGTGGTGAATTTTGAATGAGGATCGTTTCAGTGAGTTGAGTATTGTTTGGCTCCGCGAGGTAAACACCTTTTCTGGCAAGGGCTTGAAGAATACCGCAATGATTCTGGTTGTGATAATTTGGATCCGAATAGATGTTTGCCAACGCCAAACAGTAAAGTTCTGCATTGGAAAGTGCGTGAACGATCTGCGGCTTCAGGTGTTCTTGATTCTGAAACAGAACATTAATAATAAATAAAATTCTACCAGATATTCATAAACAACGAATAATTATAATAATAAAATTAGCCTTTTTTATACAAGCTTTAAATACTAATTAAAGTAACATTTTCTGTTTCTTCTTCTTTTGGAAAATAATAGTAAAGTTAAAATCAATTAAATTGTCTTCTTAATTAAAGATACGTACAAAATTTTTATATTGTATTTTATATGTAATAAATTTGTAGAAATAATACATAATATAATATAATAATATATAGAAATAATATATAATATAACATATGTATTTCAGAAACTGTACAAAGTTTCTAATTGTAGTTCCAGTATTTCTGTAGTAATTCTGGTATAGCAGAAACGTTATTTTAAATATTGGAATTAAAATTAACAGTATACAGAAAATTAATCTATTATTATTAATAAATAAGAATATTTATTTGAATATTATATTATATATTTAAAGAATATTATATTATATAATTAAAGAATATTTACAAAATTGTAAATTGTAATATAAAATTAAATATAACTATGTTGTGAGACACTTTTCTGCAGATAACTGTATATGATTCTGCATGTTATTAGTTTTTTATTATATATATGTTATTATATATATGTTATGTTTATTATATGTTATGTATATATGTTATTATATATGTTATGTTATGTATATATGTTATGTATAGAAGTCGAATGTATTTTCTAGATAAATCAGAGATTTCAATTTATTTCACAGATGTGAAGAGAACAATTCTTTAGGCGCCATTGTAACTATTACGATGTAGATTTTTCTGCATACATGTATGCAAAATTTTAAAATGCAAATTTCCGCGAGAATATAAAGAATGTAAAGACATATATTCAATATTCAAAATAAAATACACACGTGTTATAATTTTTAATCAAAAAAAAAAAAAAAAAAAAAAAAAAAAAAAAAAAAAAAAAAAAAAAAAAAAAAAAAAAAAAAAAAAAAAAAAAAAAAAAAAAAAAAAAAAAAAAAAAAAAAAAAAAAAAAAAAAAAAAAAA
>NIPQ01091810.1:0-15479 GCA_002806875.1 Lepidotrigona ventralis hoosana
TTCACTTTGCTCTATTCTTGCAATTAGAATAAAATGAGCTACCTCAAGCTGTAAAAATGAACCTTTTACAAAATTATTTATAAAATATAATTCCTATAAATATCAATTTAAACACACGTACCATTTTACGAAATTTTCAGTTACCGAAAATCGTCGACAATTAAAAACGAAAATAAAGAATACGTCTAAACACATGTGGCAAATTCGTAGGCTGGCAAAGGCCCATAATGCGACTTGACTGTTGCAAAAATCATAAACGCCGGTGTTCACGGAAGAAAGAAACGTGATCTAGGATTAACAGTTGAACGGAATTATCCTATGGTTAGCCCATCGTCGTACCGTTATATAGCACCTGGATATCTCGAAAAAATCCAACGCGAAGCGGCCATAAAACTCGCGGCAAAGTGAAAAAGAAAATTCATCGAGTGTTTTAACAAGAGGCAGAGATCACGCGAGAGCCTGAGCTGGTATGAAATATTGCCGAACGTTCGCCTCGAATATTCGCTACGCGACTTGTCACCTTGCTGCAATATCTTTCGATGTTTATTGCTCTTTAACATTCAGAATGAACGCTGAATTTCCCAATTTTTAGGATATCTTGGATTACCTCTGTAAATCGTGGATTATTCACAGCTTGAGTGAAGTGATTTTATATTAATAAATGAATGATGTATGTGATGACCTTAGATCGTGATATTAGATTCCATAGATCTTAATTTTATTTCAAGATTTTAAAGTGCTACTTTGAAGTTTTTCTTTTTTTTTTCTTTTTCTTCAAAGATGATTTCAGATAATCTGTAAGAACATTTTTTTCACGACTAGATGATCCATCATGGTCTTGACGATTGAAATCTTCTTTTCAGAACATTTCCTTGTTATTACGATATTACCTCAAAAACTCTCTGTGTTAAGTAATTTTACTATTTAACAAAGTTCCTCTTCATGTGCAAGTATAAATTTAATAATATATTGTTAATGAAGGAATTATGTTTCTCTACGTACCTGCAAGCTGAGCAAAGGCACAGGGGTGTCCATGACCTCGGCCAAGCACAGAGCAATCATCAGCACGACGATAAGCTGGCCGTAAACGTTCGAGAGGATGATCCATAGCTGAGAACTGCAACAATTATCAGAGAAATCCACCGTCGATCGCGANTTTTTTTTTTTTTTTTCACCTATACACAAATATGCTTCGTATACTCCGTGCCGCGTAAGTTTATCATTTACCTCTATCGTCTGGGAAATTATCATCTATGTTTTCACCTGTGTAATCGACAAAATTAACCGGAAAGAAACAAAAGATCGGAAGCAAGCGTCGATTATTCCCTCTTTAGATCGATTTATTATCGTGTATAAGATTCAATGATCTTCTCTGTGAGAAGAGGGTGTCCTTACAAGGGTTCAGAGTGATCTAGTAGATCGTTGGTGGACCGTGTCCTAGAAAGGATCCTGGAGACCAGAGATCTGGATGGGGCAGACCTTGTTGCCTCTGTGGCCGCTGTCTCGGTCTCTGTGTTCCTTTCACCCCTGTTCGGGGCACCTGCAGGTGCACCCTCCACGGTGCCACCCGTTGTGCTTCCTGTCTCGTTCAGGCTGTCCTTGTCGTGTTGTTCATTGCTGGCTGAAATTATTAAGAAATTCTTCTTAACACGTTGAATGCCACGCTTGTTTTACGTGGATGGCCCGTGGCACACAAACTTCTTATTACGCGGTACATACTATGGTGAAATATTATCTACAACGCATAAGTTGAAATATATAGTCATGTTTGAGAGGTGGAGATAGCTCAGTCGGTAGAGTATCAGACTCTTAATCTGAGGGTCCAGGGTTCGAACCCCCTATTCGGGCGGAAAAAAAAAACATTGTCCTTTAGGACAACAGGACGAGGAGAGCTGTATCTGTGTGTATAAAAAGGTCCCAGAGATCTACCAACGTGTGGAGGACAGCCATCGTGGAGGTTTTAGTCGGTAAAAATCTGACACTACCTAGATCTTCCCTTAGAAGACTCAGGTGTCTTATCGAAGATTTCCACGTAAAAAAAAAAATTACATTATTCTACGGTCCAGAAACTTCGAGGAATATCGAAAAACTTGCAAAGACAATGAATGAATATAGTTTGAATATGAATAAAGATAGTATCGTAAGAATGAAGGCAGCAACATATTCCTTCGTGGGAAAGTGTATAGAAGAGAAACTGGAAGAAGGACTTGGCCACGAAACTCGGAGAGCATGAAAAGTGCATCAGATTAGGCCACGTACAATCAGATTATTAGACATAGATCCGAAGTATATAGTTGCTCGTCTTGGATTTTTTTCACGTTACAGAAATAGACTGGAACACTTCTAGGAACACCCCTTTTCACTCTCTCTGCTATACAACTCCGCCAATTAATCCATTCACGTGGTCATTATGTATATTTTGTGGACAAAATGCACTTAGGCAATGCAGTGTGGAAATGATTCAAAAAAAGAACACTGAAAAATTGACTAGATAATACGGCGGTATGGTTAGGTTTAAGTTAGGTTTAGGTAGTAAAGAGAAAAATGAAAAATATAATAAACAGATTGATAAATTAATTCGCGCTGCAGTCATTATGTATATTTTATGGACAAAATGCACTTAGGCACTGCAGTGTAGAAATGATTCAAAAAGAGAACACTGAAAAGTTGACTAGATGATACGGTGGTATGGTTTAGGTTAGGTTTAGGTTAGGTTTAGGTACTAAAGAGAAAAATGAAAAATATAATAAACAGATTGATAAATTAATTCGCGCTGCAGTCATTATGTATATTTTATGGACAAAATGCACTTAGGCAATGCAGTGTAGAAATGATTCAAAAAAAGAACACTGAAAAGTTGACTAGATGATACGGTGGTATGAGGTTAGGTTTAGGTTAGGTTTAGTTAGGTAAAGAGAAAAATGAAAANCCTCTTAGAAACTGGACATCGAAAGACTTTCAGAAAGTTCCGCGGCACATGGTTGTCGTCGTTTTAAAAAAATCAAACACCTTCTGTCGGCGACTTTCCACGTTTACTTTCTCGATCAAGCTGGATCGCGGGGGTCGACAGTTAAATCATTCATGAACGCGATGTTACTCTTTCGCTGAGCGAAAAATTTATTTCAAGTCTTACATTCGTTAATTTCTCCTTTCGATAAATACGTTTATCCATCTACCTTTAGCGCAGGCAATAGATCTTTTCCTATTTCGTAACTTGAAATAAGTCGAAATTAATATCGTCGCGCATGTGAAACATAACTGACATAGAGAGAAACGTGCCAGACATTCTTAGCGACAGCATTCTTATCAGGCATTGAAATCACTGGCGTCCTGAATTGTCCGTTGGCGTATCAACACTCTCGAGACGGAGCCGAACGTGTATTTTTCATTCATAGAGAGAAACGTGCCAGACATTCTTAGCGACAGCATTCTTATCAGGCATTGAAATCACTGGCGTCCTGAATTGTCCGTTGGCGTATCAACACTCTCGAGACGGAGCCGAACGTGTATTTTTCATGTTCTATCGATCATAGTTTTTTCACGTGTGTTTTTTGTATTGATAAATTTTTTTTATATTCNACGTGTGTTTTTTGTATTGATAAATTTTTTTTATATTCATAAATACGCACCCGACTAAAGTAACAGCGACACCGGTTAAACATAGTAAACATAATAAATATTGTAGGCGTCGGTCCCGTGGGACCGACACCAGCTGAACGGTTTGTGGGCGTCGGTCCCGTGGGGCCGACACCAGCTGAACGGTTTGTGGGCGTCGGTCCCGTGGGGCCGACACCAGCTGAACGGTTTGTGGGCGTCGGTCCCGTGGGGCCGACACCAGCTGAACGGTTTGTGGGCGTCGGTCCCGTGGGACCGACACCAGCTGAACGGTTAATGGGGCGTCAGTCCGTTAATACCATCGCTCTAATATTACAGTATCAGTAATATGATCTATCCTTCCATTAATAATAGATACAATGGTGAATAAAGATATTAAAGCTACTAAAAGTCAAATTTTCCCAAGTAAAATTAAAACAAAAAAAAGATTGCAGAAGTAGGTAAGCGAAGAAAGAAACAGAAACGAAGAATATTCAGTCGTGGAAAAAAAATTTTTCAATTTAAAAACTAGGGTTTTTAAACTTTCTTTTCTTTTTTTTTACAAATTTTACAAGCGGACGTTTGCAAGCTTCTCGTTCGTTATTGCATGAATTTGTCAAGAACAAACGAGAAATCGGTCGTGATTGGTGATGTGTCGATCGTTTCGGTACATTGGCTCGATAGCGGCGATCAATCGCGCACGAGTGAGCAGAAATTCTGAAAATAAGAGTCGGAGAGAAGAGGAGCGAGCAAACGGCGTATAATAGAACAGAATTCACTCTAAACCGATTATTTTCACTTCCGTGGAAAAGAAAAGGGAAAGTTTCGCGTCGTTTCAGAACAAGAAACCGTAGGTACGTATTTTACCAAACGTAAGACGAGAATCTTCGTACGATATTTTTGCTGAAATGCACACCGAGCAAGATAATGTTCGTTCATTGAAAACAATTGTGAATAATTTCTGAATTACATTTCTGCAAAAGCTTCCACCAAATAAATTATCTTTTCATACATGATATTTTCCGACAGCCACACAAAATTGTACGTATGATCGAAGATATGAAAAAAATTTACGAAAGTAACGTTTATTATGAATGAAGTAATAAACTTTTGCATAAGGTACAAATATGCATATAGTTATGATTTTCCAAATTTTTTTTACAACTTCGAAGTTGTAGACTACGTATTTAATTTCTCTAATTTCTAGAAAAAATTACAGCACTGTGATACAAGATGTAATAAAATATTTCATTGCTTATAAACTCACTTGATTTTCCGGAGTTACATTCCTGAATAGGTTGTAGAGTTCGTGGCATCATTGAATGAAATTTTTGGATTTTTTCATGCAACAGAATAACAGTTCACCAACACTCGCGTTCATAAGAATTTATCATGAATACATTCAGATTTATTCGATATCCACGTATCGCGACAAACTATGTGTCAGGATCGCTTGATTTCTGTCATTTCGGCGATCATCACGAAATGCCATATCTTTCTTGAAATTCTCGCGGTTCAATCCATTGTTTATAACTCGAGTATAACTGAATTTACTCGAAACATTATTCTCGATAATTTTTCGAATATTTTAGGTTATACTTATACTTTACACTGATAATTCTTCGATTGCGCGATTATGTGACAAAATTTCGATTTTTATTAATTATTTGCACGGTACGGATTATAAAAAGCGAACGAGATAAAGTATCAAAAACGTCAAATTGATACGTGTGATTGGCGCACGTGCACTAGCACTATAGTCGTCAATCAGAAATCACGTGCAAACTAGTTCGCAAAAAGGACAACTTCTGAGAGTGTGACTTCCAATCTCTCGACTACGAATGGTTGATCTCTGGAAAAATGGCGGTACACTCGTGAACGATCCGTGATCACGAGTGTCGACTATACACTAGACTACGATGCTAAGATGAACCAAGTAAACGATCCTAGAGTTAAGTTCTAGGTAGGAGAAACCTACATACTTGCTTTCAGTTCTCCTCGATACCTTCTCTCTTATAACTTCAGAAAGAAAGGGAGAATATACGTGAATGTGCGTTAACTGTGCATGTATGTATGTGTGAAGATAAGTCTCTTCTTTAGATTCTTTCTCTTTTTTTTCAAAGGAAAAATAAAGGACGAAAGAATGAAAGTGCAAGAAAGAAAGTTATAGAAATGATTGCAATATAATAACGAGCATTTCAAAAGCAAATATTATTTTAATTTTATCGAAAATTTAAATGTAAATTACATCAAGCTAATATTAGGAGAATAGGTAAGATAAATTCACACTAATTAAAGATTATAAAATCTTTATTGGCAAAACATTAATTAAAACATTATTTAAACAATGTTTATTACTGGTCCAGAAAAGCTTTATAAAGCTTAATTTTTATAAAGTATTGTAATAAATCTAAAGTACATTAACAAGTGATTTGTAAGACCGAAGCACATATATAATTTTCGCAGTGCTCTTATTGTTTTTGTTTACTAAATTAACATACTGTATTTAAAAAACAATTAAAGATTATAAAATCTTTGTTGGTAAATTAAAACATTATTCAAACAATGTTCATTACTGGTCCAAAAAAATATAAATTTATAAAGTTTAATTTTAATATTGCAATAAATCTGAAATACATTGACGACAAGTGATTTGTAAAGCCAAAGCACATATAACTTTCGCAGTGCTCTTATTGTTTTTATTTACTATTAACTAAATTAACATACTGTGTTTATGAAATGAATCACTCGTTATTCATTATATTGAATATAGATAAAAAGTATCTGTACATTTAGAACATTGATCATACAAGAAAAAGGGAATAAATTAAATTATGTTCAAACTTAAATATTGATATCAAAGATAAATTTTTATATTAAGATCAGTCTTATTTATCCCTGATCTTGTAGTGTTCAATGTTAATTCTTAAACAAAATATTTCTTAAAAAATTAATAACATCATAGTCTCTTCTTGAGATGTAGATCAAAGAGGACGATCTTGAAGAAAAAGAATGAAGCATATATCTTCATTGATTTGTCAAATCAACTAATAGCGTTTCAATGTCACTTTTTCTTAGATCCAAAGCCTGAAAAACCCATTATTGCTGCCATTTCATCTGAAGGTCCACCATTATCTTCATTGATTTCTTCAATTTTTCTTTTCTTGTCTTTCCTTTTCTCTTTTCTGTACTCCTTAATTTTCTCCTCCTATGGACAATAAAAAATATGATTTGATTAAAATGTCAAATAACAAATAAAACATAATTGCACAAAGGAAATGCATAATACAAACCTCTTCCTTTAATTCTTTTACTCTCTGTTCTAAATCATAATCTTTCTTTTTTTCTTCTAATTTCTTTTTATTCATTGCAAACCGTGCTTTAACCTGTTCTAATGTGGATCTTTCTATTTTCATTGACATGCCTAAATTACGTTGATCTAAAAATATATATATATATATATATATTTGAAAAATTGATATCTAGTAAAATATGTAAAATTTAAAAAAATAATAAGGATAGTATAGTTACTTACGTTTTGTGCCATTAATGTGATCTAAGAAATTAATTGAATCCTTGACAACACAATCACAAACATTGCAATAATACCCTCCAGTTTGTGATGATGGGGTATTTTTATTAATAACTACACTTTTCCCTAATTTAGATTCAAGATCCACTTTGTAATCTCGTTGTTTAAGCAATTCTCTTTTTACTGTTGGTTGTTTTGGGATTCCTAACTCTTCCTCAGCAATCTCATCCTGCAGACGCTGAAGTGCTATTCTTTCGTACTCCTCCCTGTTCCATTTTCTCCTATGATCGTCAGGTCGCTAAAAATAAATTTAATCATATTAGTTAAATAAACTAATATCAATAGAAGAATGAAAAATATATATAAACCCTGTTACAAATATACAATATTACATTATACTTTTTTGTTATACATACATATATAAAATTAAATATATTTTCGAATCACATTTATGATCTATNTTATTTTTTTATTTTTTTTTTTTTTTTTCGTTATATTGAATTTAGTATTTATGCATAATTAAAATATGTTCTTTCTGATATGAAAGTTAGGTTAGAAAATATGTCAAACGATATTTTTAATTAAAAATCGCACAAATTACTTTAGTAATAGAAGCAAATTAACTGAACAATATGAAATTTCGTACAAATATAAATATTATTAAAATTCTTACCATAGACATTTTCGAAATCCTTCAAATTTCTCCAAATTTCACTCGAATCTATTACGAACAGAAAAATAAGTTACTTTCCCTCTCGTCTTTCATAATAATCATACTAAGGGCACGCTCTGAATGTTCGTGAATTTAACTCTTTCCGGCATATTCCCGGCGAGGCTATTTTCCCGGTATATGTATACGACGATGATTATGTAGTCAGTTAAATTAACACTTTTTAATATTTGAATAAAATTTATACGTTTTTTTAGACAATATCCAAAAATAATTTCAATCAGTACCATGGTTCCAAAAAATATGATCGCAAAAAGTTAAATATGTACATACCTATTTTATATATGTATATACCTATTTTCTTGAAAAAAATATTCGACAGCATTTTATTATTTTTAGATAAACCAAATATAATTAAAAAATCCTTAACTTTGAAGTACTTTTTAATAACTAACGGTACAATTATAATAAATAATTAATTTCTTATAGTACAACTATAATATTTTTTATAGTAAAACTATAATTTTTATGCATCATAAAATTAATAGTTCATTGAATTTGTTTGAAATTAATAGTTAATGTATTTAAAGTAAAAACTTAATATCTTAAACATTACTAAATTTTCTATTCATTTTCGATTTGTTTTTTTAAATATTTTATGTTTAAATATTAAATTAAATGGAATGAAAACTACAAAATAAAATTAAACTATTTTCCAAAATAATTTTATTTGTAAAAATAAATTTGTACAGTACTATTGTATATTATTGTTTTTATGTAGATATAACATCTTTTCAGTAATTCAACATCAATAACGAACAATTTAATAACTTTTATCAGCTAAACCCTCTTTGCTTAAATTTAAGATTCCCTTGTACAATGCGACACAATATTTCGCTTTTTAAATATTTGTTGAAAATATTATTTCATTATTTTTACGATGACTAACTAACTGACTGATTAAATCTATTAGTATAATCTTTTCTCAACGAAAAAAAATTCCGTTTAGAAAAAAAATATTGTTCTAAAATTTTATAAATTTAACATCGATATAAAATAAACTGAGAAAAGTTCTTTTTTTATAGAAATTACGTAACTATTATAAATAAGTTACGATATCGCTAAAAAAAATATAAACATAAATACAAAACTTTGTATTTCTATTATCACAACAATTCTTTTCCCTAATAAAACTCTGAATAAAAATTACTTATAGAATTTCGCATCAGATAGATAAATATTATTTAGTGACGATCCATTATCCGTAAATAATAATTATACTTGTTATTCCAATAAATCTGGTGGCACATTATCTGGTAACATAACCCCAAGTCTGGTTACCATAAAAGATGCTACTTTGCAACCATATTCTAAGCAATGTTTTGGTTTCCATCGAGCTAAAACGCCGGCCAGAAAACCAGCTACCAAAGAATCACCGGCACCTGTTGTGTCTATAACAGAGCCTTTTGGCTTAATCGGTTGTACCTAAGTAAAATATGAACATATTTTCATTCAATCCCACAATTCAAGTAATTATTTCTTTCTCTACAACATACTTGAACAGATTGACTTCTTCCCCAAACAGTAATTGCTGGAGCTGAATCACCTTGACTCATAACAAATACTCCTCCATGACGCAACCAATCTGCATTGACTGTATTAGAAATATTAACTGTAATTCTTTTTAAGCTATTCAGTAAAAATGGTATATCTGTTACATCTTCATAAGCAACATTTAATGATCGAGCCAAGGCCTCCATTTCTCTTGCATTACCAAACACAATATTTGCATATCCTATCATTTCACAAATTGCTATATGATGATCCTATAAAAATATGATATAATATTACTATTACCATCAAATACTATCACTCTAAATTGAATGTAATGATTTTGTCTTCTCACTGAATTGAAAATGTTAAAATGTTAAAATATGTACATTAAATATATATGTTCCATTTAGGTTGAAAGCTATAATTATATCTTTTTCTTCTGCTTGTTTAACAAGTGCTTTTACTGTAGGAAAACTGTGTGTCAAGAAAAAACCTTCAATATAAATTATTTTTATTGTATCCAATGATAAATTGCTTTTCTTAAGATCATCTAGAGTATATACACCAGCAGCTCCTATATTTGCAACAAGACTACGAGTCAACTCATTTGTTAATGCTATGCAATGTCCTGTAGATAAAGTTGGATGAACTGCATATCTGCAAAAACATACACGGTTAAAAAACATATTATAAATGGAATAAAACTAAAATACAGAATTTAAAGTATCTGCAAACCTGATATTCACACCTGCTGATTTAACTAGGATTTCCAACATTTTTCCTCCTGAATCATTACCAATTCCTCCACAGTATACAGTATATCGATTTTGCAAAGTTTCATCGCAAAGCCATTGTAAAATTCTCATTGAATTTTGTGCCGATCCTCCAGCACTGAATCTATGTTGTGATCTATTCCATATCATTAACATAATATTTAAATTCTTAATAATACAATTTTTTTTTTTTTAATAATAATAATTAGATTAGAAAAATTACATATCACATTAAAGTGACAATATTTACACTGTATATCTTTTACACAAACATATGAATTATACCCATTGTATTCCAATTTTAAAACGTTAAGAAAAAAATAAATGTTTGCGTGAAACATATGCACTATAAGCATGTAACAATTATTAACAAATATACTTATTAACTCTAATGGTAAATCTGCCAGCAACTCTTGCATTTTTTCAGCAGGAAGTTCCATTTCTCCATCCGCAGAAAGATTATATTTTTTCAACAAATCATCATTTTTCAATGTTACATAGATATCCAACAAAGGATTACCAAAAGCTACAACTGCAGGAACATCCAACTTTGCAATAGATTCTCTCAATGGAACTTCTTCAACCATTTTTTTTTTCCTTTTTTTACTTATAACTTCACTATATTATTACAGGACTGTATTTGCAAGTAAATGCAAAAACGAGTTATTTAACATATGACATATTTACATATGTTACAGCCATAAACATTCGACATGTACCTTATGCGTTTATATTATAAAATACAATAGATAATTACATTGTTGTTTAAAAATATTATAAATAAATTTTTAATATTTCCTTAATATTCACTTCATATAACATCAACGTTTTTGAATATTTTTCTTATAAAAGTATTCATGTTTCTATTAACAGCATGTAATCTCTAGAAAAAAAATCAATATATATATATATATATATATATTTTATGTATTTTTGCTTTACTCGAAATCAACGTAAAGGTTACTTTCCAAAATAACGTGTCAAGATAACCAACTAAGCTTTTTGGTTTTTATTAAATATATAATAAAAATTTTTGCAAATACGTTTATAATTATATGTTATCTACATCTGAGACAGAAATATATAAATTTCATATATTATTTAATCATGAATTAAATCTAAATATTTATTTATTTAGATCCAATTTCAATATATATTGTGTTGTATTTAAACGGTGTAATTGTGTAAATTAATTTGATTTTTACATAATTTATTTTTTTCAAATGATCAAAAATTTTCATGAAAATAAATAGTAACAATTTATCGTACATGAGGATCGACAATAATAATACAAGATGGAAGCGCACTTTATAATTTAAACATACATTGCAATATATACATGTGGTATACGCATATTTTCAGATAAAAATTTAATAAGGAGCTTTTTTTCCTATTCTCAAGATGGTTCGTAAAAAAATAGATAATCGCATTCGTGTTTTAATTGAAAATGGTGTTATTACGGGGCATAGAACAATGTTTATTGTTATTGGTAACAAGGCACGAGATCAGGTTAGTGCATTAAATTTGTAAGCAATAAATACACAAGTAATTAAATTTGTAATTTTGTAATACATATGTAATTAAATTTATATTTATTTATGTTGATAAATTAAATAAATTAAATTTATATTTATTAGTGTTAATAAATAATGTATTAGTGTTAATAATGTAATTTATATTTATTAGTGTTATAAATTTATATTTATGTTGATAAATTAAATAAATTAAATTTATATTTATTAGTGTTGATGAATTTAAGAAAATTTCAATTTTTCTTATCAGGTTGTCCTGTTACATCATATGTTATCAAAGTCCGTTGTAAGAGCGAGACCTTCTGTTCTTTGGTGCTATAAGAAAGACTTAGGTTTTAGCAGTCATAGGAAAAAACGAATGAAATCTGTGCAGAAAAAGATCAAATCAGGAAAATTGGATGTGAATGAAGATGATCCATTTGAATTATTTGTAGTTTCTACTAACATAAGATATTGTTATTATCACGAAACGCATAAAATATTGGGAAATACATATGGCATGTGTGTTTTACAAGTAAGGTTTTTCATTTGCTTAAGTATGTTAAACAAATGAAAATGATTATTTTAACAAAAGATCATGTTTTTTTAGGATTTTGAAGCAATTACGCCTAATTTATTGGCAAGAACTATTGAAACCATTGAAGGAGGAGGAGTCATTGTATTTCTCTTACAATCAGTAAACTCTTTAAAACAATTATACACCATGAATATG
Source organism: Lepidotrigona ventralis hoosana (assembly GCA_002806875.1). Lineage (NCBI taxonomy): Eukaryota > Metazoa > Arthropoda > Insecta > Hymenoptera > Apidae > Lepidotrigona > Lepidotrigona ventralis. The sequence goes on from NIPQ01091810.1 coordinate 12,368, forward strand.
GATGTTCATCAAAGATTTCGTACAGAAGCACATCAAGTATGCCGTTCATGTTTATTTTGTTTTAATTTATAGATGGATTTGTTTAATTTGTGCAGCAAGTAATAATTTTTTAAATATTTTTTTATTTATTACTTATTTTCTATTTCTAGGATGTTGTTGGTCGATTTAATGAGAGATTTTTATTATCTCTAGCTTCGTGCAATAGATGCTTAGTTGTTGATGATCATTTAAATGTATTGCCATTATCATCACACAACTTAAAGATTGAACCTGTACAAAAGCTAACTTCTTCTGAAAAATTATCAGAATTAAATGTATTGAAAGAAAGTTTAAAAGATACACAACCGGTTTCTTCTCTTGTTAATTGTAGCAAAACTATTGATCAGGTACACATAAAATAAATTAATATTTCATACCATAACTTCAGTACATATATAATAACTATATAAATATTAATATTTTTAGGCAAAAGCACTTCTCAAATTTATTGAATGCATATCGGAAAAAACATTAAGGTCCACTATTTCCTTAACTGCAGCTAGAGGTCGAGGAAAATCTGCGGCATTAGGTTTAGCTGTTGCTGCTGCCATAGCATTTGGTTATTCAAATATTTATATTTCAAGTCCAAGTCCAGAAAATTTGAATACATTATTTGAATTTGTTTTTAAAGGTAAAGATCAAAAGAAGATAATTTATTTCAATATAATAAAATTTTATGTTATTTTTAGGATTTGACGCACTAGGATATCAAGAACATCTTGATTATGGTCTAGTACAATCTACAAACCCTGAATTTAATAAAGCTACTGTACGAGTAAATATTTTTCGAGATCACAGACAAACAATTCAGGTGCGTGTGTGTGTGTACATATATAATCCTTTTCATGTAATAATAATTTTAGTATTAAATTTATTTATTTAGTATTAAACCTTATTAAAATAATAATTTTAGTATATTCATCCCACTGATGCTCACAAATTAAGTCAAGCTGAATTACTTGTAATTGATGAAGCTGCAGCAATACCTCTCCCCTATGTGAAAGCTATGCTTGGTCCTTATTTAATATTTCTTGCATCGACAATTAATGGGTAATTGTATTTTATATCCTAATTCCTTTTTTGTCATTGCTCTAAAATAGTTTTACATGATATATACTTATTTTTAATAGATATGAAGGAACAGGTAGATCTTTATCATTAAAACTATTACAACAACTAAGAAGTCAAACTACAAGCTCAAATAGTCATGAGAAACAACAAAATGAAAAGATTATTATTGGAAGACAATTAGATGAATTGACTTTAGAGGAATCTATTCGTTATAAACCAGGAGATTCTGTTGAACAATGGTTGTGCGATTTGTTATGTTTAAATGCTACAACAAATACACCTATATTATCTGGATGTCCACCTCCTGATATGTGCCAATTATATTACATAAATAGGTAATTAAATTTTTAACGTTTATCGCTATTTCTTTATAATACTTAATTTCGTGTTATTACATTTTTCCAGGGATACCTTGTTTTCTTACCACAAAGCATCTGAATTATTTTTGCAACGATTGGTAGCTCTTTATGTCGCCTCGCACTACAAGGTAAAAAAAAGATTTTCTTTCATTTCTTTAAAATCATTTCTTTAAAAAATTATGAATTTTTCGTGTTTCAGAATAGTCCAAATGATTTACAAATGATGTCTGATGCACCAGCGCATCATTTGTTTTGTCTTTTGGGTCCAATAGATTCAAATAAAAAGACGTTGCCTGAAGTATTAGTAGTTATTCAGGTATATGATATAATATGTGCGTACTATACATATAATTTCGATATTTCTTGTAATTTTAATATGTAATTTTAATATTATAATGCGTAGATCTGCTTAGAAGGTGAAGTAAGTAAAAATACTATAAACGACGGACTAGTCCGAGGACGTAGAGCAGCTGGTGATCTTATACCATGGACTATTGCACAACAATATCAAGATCAAGATTTCCCGGCGTTAGCTGGAGCACGCATTGTCCGCATCGCAACACATCCCGAATATCAGGGGGTAAGTGTATATTATTATATAATAACATTAATATAATTTATATTATCAATAAATAAATGTTATAGATGGGATATGGTACTAAAGCATTAGAATTATTAAAACAGTATTACGAAATGAAAATACTGAATATCAACGAAGCATCATCAGAAATATGCACAACAGAAATATCAAAAGTTCAAAATGAAGAAATAAATTTGTTAGAAGAAAGAATAGGTAACTATGTTTACATGATATATTAAAAATTTTATAATTTTATAATTATATAATAATAAATTATATAATAAATAATAAAATAATAAAATTATAAAATAATAAAATTATAAAATAATAAAATTATAAAATAATAAAATTATAAAATTATAAAATAATAAAATTATAAAATAATAAAATTATAAAATAATAAAATTATATAATAATTTTATAATTTTATAATTATATAATAATTTTATAATTTTAATTTCCCGAACTAATTTCATATTAATTATTTTTTAGAACCTCGTCCCTCTCTTCCACCACTTCTCTTAAAACTAAGCGAAAGGCGACCAGAAAGTTTAGATTATATTGGTGTATCTTTTGGCGTTACTGAACCACTTTTAAAATTTTGGAAACGAGCTGGTTTTGTGCCAGTATATTTAAGGTTAGTATTATTTTTTATCAATATTATTATATCACACATTAAATAACAGTAAATGTTTTTTGTTGTTAATTTGTTGTTGTTAGGCAAACGACAAATGATATTACAGGTGAAAACTCGTGCATTATGTTATATAAAATAAATTCTGAAGAAGATGTTACGTGGCTACAAGCTTAACAGTAAATGTTTTTTGTTGTTAATTTGTTGTTGTTAGGCAAACGACAAATGATATTACAGGTGAAAACTCGTGCATTATGTTATATAAAATAAATTCTGAAGAAGATGTTACGTGGCTACAAGCCTACTGGAATGATTTTCGTAAACGATTTATAAATCTATTATCTTTTTCATTTAACACATATTCATCTTCATTGGCTTTAAGTATATTAATTAACAAAACGGTTACATCGGAAGTTACAAGTTAGTGCA
>NIPQ01091812.1:0-20945 GCA_002806875.1 Lepidotrigona ventralis hoosana
CGGTAATGCGTGTACATATATGTAGTGATTATTGCTTCTTTATTTTCTTTTTTACCAGAATTAGAATTAAAAAATTTTATTTTTATATTTCAGTTATGTAATCCCATTACCGAAAACAAATCTGAAAGCTACACAGTAGCATTTGATACTATAAGAGCAGGATCTAGCAGTACTTCTATATTTGAGAATTTACAAGCTCAATTGAAGCAAAAAGATGGTGCGAGTTTAGATATCTATCAGTGATAAACTGTATATGTTTAATTTAGATACTTGATAGTATTAATATAATTATAGTTAATTATTATAATATTAATAATTATATTAATATAGTTTTTTAAATCTTTAGGTGAAATACAACAACTTCAGTGGGAATTATCGAGGCGTAACATAGAAAGAGACGTGCTAAATTCAGAATTATCAACATTAACTTTAAAGATCGAAGAATTAAATGTTAAGGTTATGAATGTTATTTAGGTGAAATACAACAACTTCAGTGGGAATTATCGAGGCGTAACATAGAAAGAGACGTGCTAAATTCAGAATTATCAACATTAACTTTAAAGATCGAAGAATTAAATGTTAAGGTTATGAATGTTGCAGTTTTAAACGAAAGCTTACAAGAAATACAAACTAGATATGACGCGTTATTACAAATGTACGGTGAAAAAATGGAAGAGAATCAGGAACTGCGTTTGGATCTTCAAGATGTCAAAGAAATGTACAAAACACAAATTGATCAGCTTTTAAAGCGAGATACTTGAAACTTTTTGTAGATAAAATTTCCTTATTGATTGAGCCAATATAATAGATGTAAAACCATAAAAGAGTTAATTTATAACAATTTAGATTCGGTGATAATTTTGGCCAACGATACTATATCATGTTATCGCAACAAAGTTGCTGATGTCATTTAAAAAAAGATAATGTATAGAAAGAGACTGATGTGAAATTACATCTTAATATAACTTAGTGATTTAAAATTTTAAATTTAACGAAATAATAATATGAAATTTCATTTATACATGTTCTACAGGGAATGCTTATGTGAAAATCGAAATTTTTGCTTTGATAAATTTTACAGATGATTCATGCCCTACATTTTCGATAAATAGTAATCGCGTTAACATTTGAATATAAATTCCAATATAAGCAATGTAAAATCTGGGCAGTTCTTTAATTAGTCGTAGGAATTAATCATGTACACTGTATACAAATAGAGTAAGAAAAATAACGTGATATATAATGTAATATAACTTCAAACATTTTCGATATTGTATTATAGAATTCAAATTATGATATAATTTATTAAAAAAAGATTTATTGTTCCTTTATTGAAAGTTGTATTTTTTATGGTTTCACTCTCTTTGATGCAACAGCTGCAATAGCGATATACAATTTCGACAGAATTAGGAGAAAAAGTGGTAAGAACTTGGGACAAAAAAATAATGTACATTTTAAGATATTTATGAAAACTGAGGTAAAATAAAGAGAAAAGTATCATAAAAAATTAGAATACCTTGGAAAAAGTCTTAGACATGATTTATTCTATCAGGAAAGACAGAATAGGAAAAATCATAATGTAATTTCTAAATAGGAGTCTGAAGTAAATGAATAGTAGACATAATTGTTTCTCAAAAGTGTAATTAAACCGAAGGGAATACATCTTTTTCATAATTTTTATATATATCGTAAACTTTATTGGTTACAAACTACGACCTTCCCTTCCTCCCCCTTTCCCTCTCAAAAGAAAAAAAAAAGAGAAAATGCTATGATCAACTGATGCTTTCGATGACCAAGTATTTATATATTTAATATGAAGAGAAACAAATTTTGTTTTACATCTGTAATATCGTTTTTCGCAAGATTTCCTTTTTTATAAACTATTGCATGTTGACTGATTACTATAATTGTTGTATAATAATCAAGGTTGAAATCAATTAATATGACAGTTTATGCCAAATAATATAAGAGATAATACTTACGATTTCATGTAAATTTCATGTAAATTTGTATGATTTGGACAATTATCAATTGAAATTTCGGAAAAACATGTACTCCCACTTTAGGAAAAAAAAGAGTGCTGATCATGATACCTTAATATTGAATAGCGAATACAAACATGAAACATACACTTTGTCTTCAATTCAAAGTATCTCGATACTTTCGTTTATCTTGCACGCGATTCGACAGTGACATATCGTTCTTGGTCCCGCTGAATTTCCAAATGTATGTTTAATCATTCGCGAATGGTAACACATCCTTTCTTCCAAGATTAATTTATAATTATAAAATTCAACCGAATTAGTACGTTTACTTAAATAAATAAATAATAGAGATCATTTAAAAAAGGGTTCTTCTTTCGAACGAATATCTGTGGCAGTGTCACCATCGTCGCGTTATTCGTCATCGAGCTTCTCCGCATCATTGTCAAAACATTCTGTCGTTATTTTTTATCATTTTAAAGATGCGGCAGATTCTATGCTTTTCCCAAATCTAACATTGACATTTAAACATACAAGCAATATACGTAATAATAAGACCGCTGACTTGAGTCAGTTTCACGTCGGTTTATATTCTCTTCCTTTCATCTTTTAACTTAATTGTTGATGGGATCCTTTGCTACTTTGTTTGCAGTAAGCAGTATGCGCGCGCTTTTCTCTCTGTTCTATTCTGTTTCTTTCCATTTCCCGACTATTGCATATTATAATCTACTTTTGATCAAAAGGAAAACAGTCAAAGGTTACGTAGATAGAAAATAGGAAAGAAGAAAAACCTTGGTAGATATATCGCAAAGTACGCGTTGTTAACGAGATTTTTGAGATAATCATAGAATCGGTGCCAGAATCGAAGTTCGATCGTGAATCGCGCTGGAATTTCTCTGTATGCAAATGCGCGTTGCCGAACTTAAACGGCTTCCTTACAGACATGAACTTTCTCTTCCAGGTGACAACGAAGGTGTGCTTCACACCTGGTCGGACAGAGAGCTAACTCCGTCGAGCATGGAGCGAAGAACGGTACGAACTCGGGTACCGTGTGTAACGAGCATTAAACCATCGACGCGATTGCGTCAATCCGTTTTCGTTCAGACCCATGGTGTCCAACCCTCATACAAAAGGGCTAAATTGTCAGTACTCTGAGCTTCGCGTATCACGTATTCCACTTGCTCAGCCGTTGTATACTTCCTTGTTGGATGAGGATCGCATCCTTCTAGCTTCATCCGTACGCGATGCCAAACATTCAGTGCATACGCGTTTCGCTCTTGTACAGCTATGAAGGAAATAAAGAAAAATCAGAGACAGAAATTACGTAATCGCTGTAAAATTCAATAAGCTCACCTTTTCCTGTTGTTGGATCTCGGGTCGGTGGAACTCCTTTCCTAGGACTGTAACATATACCCTCCTGCCTCATCAATTTCCCTTTCTTCTTCATTGAATTAATTATCGAAATTTCAGTTTCGCCCTCTCTTTCGCGATCTCTTTCCTTTTCTTTATCTATATCCTTTTGTTTCTCAGACATCTTTATTGGGTTTATTTTCCTCTCATTGGCGAACTCTAATAACTCGTTGTACAAATTTGGTACTACGGTTGTCATATTCTCCAATTCTCCTTTAATCGTTCTTCCTCTATTTACATCTAAATTTTCAGATTCAAGTTCCTTTACGACAGCTGATATGCTCTCAGTAAACGACCGATACGAAGAAAGAAATTCTTGTAAGCCGTCAATATTCTCTTGTTTCACCATAGTTCGTAACAATATCCGAACGTCTGACATTAATCTATGATGTTCGGTCAGTACACTTTGCAGGTTCGAGACTTGTTCTCTCAAACGTTCCTGAGCTGAGAGCAGACCCTCCTGTTTTTCTTGTAATTTCTTTTGAACATCAAGTATTGCCTCGGAAATGAACCTTTCGGCCTGCTTTAGCCAGTTCATATCAACGTTGCTTTCCATATGTAACAATTCGACTAGACTCTCTTCAATCGCGGTTACTGTGATGTTTAGATTCATTGTTAAAATGCAGCTCTCTTCCCAATGCTTGATTAGTTTAACGAAATTCGTATCGTGTGTCACACTTTCGGATGTCCTAGTTCTTAAAGCCTCATAATGTAATATAGAATTGCAGGTATTGATAACACTAGACGCAAGATTATGCTGTCGAGTTAGTTTCTCGCAAGACAAGAGCACCGCGTTATCAAATGCAGACATAACTTCTCCGAGAGCTGGATTTGCTCCAGCAGCCCACTTCAATCGTTGCACGGCGCTAGAAACAAGATTTTGTTGTTGGTCTCGTGCTTCACATACTCGAGACTGCAAAGCAGACAGTGTTGTTGCTGTTTTACGAAGTTCTAACATAAATCCAGAACGATCTGAAAAGAAAAATAGGAATATAAATATTTAGGAACAAAACTGCACAATTTTGAAGGAAGGAAAGAAAATGTCCCAACAGAGAAGGATTCATTACTCACTCAAAGGATTCATTAAATTAACGTTTGATCTCATCAGTAGACTATCCTCGTGCAACCAATGATGAGCTGTTAGCTGTAGCTGAAGTCTCTGCATGCTAGCCCTAGCTACTTCTACACATTGTTGAGCAAATCTAGCACTTTGTTTTCTTCTCCAAGCACTTTCGAGAGTGCTACTGAGCGCACTGGCTTGAGCAAGAACAGATCCAGAAAAGAGACCTCTTTTCAAACATAGATCGACGACCTTTCTACATAATTCTTCTATCGAAACTTTACTCTCAGCTCCGATATCTCTCTGCTCGATCTCGGTAGTAACGCTTAAACCCATTCTTTGCAGTAAGAAACAGAGTGCGATGGCTAGTGTTTGAGAAGTAACGCCGAGCAACTGTCGTGATACGTAATCCGCTGTAAAGATTCTTATTGGTTTGTTTAGTCTTTCGTCATCGTAAATGTTTGCTAAACCGCCTTTAAACGCAGTTGCAATATCTCTACACATCATGAAAAATTCTTGTATTGTATGCAAACGTTTAACCAAAAATATATCCTCTAACACCTGACAAGCTGTTTTGTTGAATATTGGCGCAGACATTTCCTTTGCTTCTCGAATCTGATCAATTTTTCTCCAGGATGGGGGAATATCCAGCGTACTCAAAGTAGCGATTAACGCATTACCTTCCATCTGAAGCTTTTCGAACAAGCCATTGAAACCCATCAAAAGCATTTGACCAGGCGTCAATGTCTCATCTTGATTCGGTTCCTGAATTTCAGCAGGTCGAGATAACATTGCCTCGAATCTCAGCCTCATGTTATTTACGACATTTTGTATCATTGCATGAGGACTTTCCATTTCCATAACAGTAAATCTCAGATGCATTTCCAGCTGTCCTAAAATTTCACCAAGTGGTATACCGGATGATACAATTATTTCTGTTAGTTCCCCTATCATTCTAATCACAGTTGGCTCTTCCGTTATAATTGTTTTCATTGCTTCAGGCAAAATGATCGTATGAAAATTGTAATTAAGTTCCTGCAGTCCTTTATAGATACAATCGGATCCTCTTAAACATTTTAATATGAGAGATATCTTGGGATCGTTGTTAGTTTTATGGCATTCAGGTATCAAGCTAACCAGCTCAGCAATTAACGATGACATTAAACGCATTTCATCTAAGAACCAATCTCCTTCTCTGGACGTAAGATCAACGAGACAATCGCCTGCACATTTAGCAGCACCTTCCATCATTAAATATCTCTTATTTAAAGCACAGAGTGCAGTTATGTTAACACACTCAAGTGCTCTTTCTGCTCCTTTTTCTCGTCTTAGGAAACTCTGTATCTGCACTCTCGATTCTCCATATGCTTTTTCTATTCTAGTGATTGATTCTGGCAATCCCTCTGATACCATTCTTTCATATGCTTTCTTTAGTCTTTCATTTGCATCGTTTAGAATTGCTTGCATTTGATAAGAGAACGCTATTATCTGTTGAACTTGCTGATTGTTGGAACTTTTGATTGGATCAAAAGTATTCTCAAATTGCATCATAACTTCGCGACACGTTTCGACACATCCAGTGTTTAAAAGTTTGTTAGCCCAACCGTGATAAAGTACGGTACGATGTTGTGACATGTTACTCAGTGGATATAGGCTGCAAATCGCTGAATACTGACTCAATAGATCCAAACAATTTCGTATTAGAATAGATTGTTGCGTAGCCAATTGTGTTAATTCATTTTCTGATTGCTCACACTGAAGTATCATTTGACTTTGGCCAGCATTCTGTAAGAATTCTTTGACAAGATCAAAAACTACATGATCTTCTTGATTCGTAGATGTTCCTAATTCTGCCAACCATTGTCCTAATTGTGGACCTCGCACGGCTGAAAGAGCCAGCTAAAATAACGAGACAACAATTAATCTGTTCAAAATAAATGAAATGAGCGAATAAATGAAGCTTACGTTATGCATATTAATCTGCTTTTCACAATCGTCAATCTTTTCTTTTAATCCAGTTCTTGCTTTCTCGTGAGCATCACGTGCTCTTTTAAAAGAATTGTAACGCTTTATTACGGAGTATAGTGGATGATTACGTCCCATTGCTTGTGCTTCCTTGACTAGAGCAAGCTGTTGGTGTCTGTCTTGTAACAAGTCTTGACATTGGCGCGTGATTTCTGTTGCCTCCACCCAACAATTCAAATGATGGCACAATGATGGAAAGATCTTTACCAACTCGTCTCTAAGAATTCATCAACATAAATACAGATAAAATATACAATAATATTATTACAATAAAGATAAAATTTAATTAATTTACCAACCTATTTGCTAACCATTCGGCACGCATTTCTGCTGTTCGAACGGCAAACATAGCTCGCGTTAGTTCTTGTTCCAATTGTTTTCTTCCAATTCCTGTACACCGTGCTCTAGCTTGACAGGCTCCGTAACTTGCAATGCTGTTGTCTGCACCAGCTCGCCAATCGACCAATGGATCGTATATAAACGCTTCGAGCAAAGTCAGCAAAGTTTCTCGCCCTCGGCGCATCACTCGAAGCGTATGTTCACAAGCTAAACGAAATATGCCCTGAAAAATAGATACCGTATTTTACTTGTAAGTACATATAATAATAACATCATAATACAAACGATAATATAAAGAATTATTGTACCTCAACTCCAGTCACTCCTAGAGCTGTTCTAATATTTGGAGTCATTCTAAACGGTACCTTCTCTGGGACACGTAAAGTCTTGCCTTTCTCGAAGCAAACATTATAATCAATGTGAACAACCTCGCCAGTATTGAGATCAACTAATACATTATCCAAATGTCTATCACCGAGACCAATGATATAGCCGATAATTGACATTACGGCCACCGAGTAGGAGTAATTTTTGGTTGCTTGCCACCAACTTCCAATATTTATACTATTACACCAAATCTCTCTATAACGACAAACAAAGACCAGAAAATATTGTTAAATAATTCTCCTATGTAGGAAGGAGTAATCAGGAAACGGAGAGGAGAAATGGGTGTGTAATGAGATTAAGGAAAGAAAACAGAACTAACTTTGCCAGCAGATCCTTGGGAGTTTCGGCCATTAATTCAGCTAGGACTTGTTTCAAAACTTGAACAGGCCATTCTTTTCGATTTTCCAGGCCGATTCCCCGTTCTTTCAGAAGCGGAGTTAATTTATTGTAAAATAGCTCGGACGGTCTCAGTACCGCAGAACTGCCAGTTTTATTAAGCATTGAACTCTCCCTCTGTTGCCATCTTTTGTACAAAACGAATAAAGGTGTCACTCCATCCACCCATTGTATTAATCCAGATCGAGGGCCCAGTGGTATAACTGAGTAATGACGCGCTCTATATACTTTCTTCGAATCGCCTTTCTTCGACATCATAGTATTGCATATATTTAAGAATTGCATGATTCTTTCATCTAAGTGAAGATCCTCCAGGCCTTTAAATAGATACGTGTATATATGTCCGTCAGAACCGTGGAACATGAGCTTTTTCGGTTTCGTTTTGGTCGGTAATATTTGAACGTTATTATCTACAGATTCTATAGTGACAATTTTGTTATCGTTTGCGGCAACACCTGGCATAGCAATACAGGTGTTTCTCAGATTGGCTAACACTGGACTGATATCATTCATAGAAAGAGAATACGCAGCTCGTCTATGTACACGTTGAGCTAATTTCCCTTCCAGTTGTTTCAAACATATACTCGCAATCTGTGGTTTTGCCGGATTTTTCGGATTGTTTAATTTACTGATTGCTTCTTCTATCGAAGGACCAAACTTCTCCTGGAAACTCTTTTCATGCGGTGTCTCAGCTGGAACAGAAGTCATAGCCGAAAGATTTTCTAATATAAAAACTATTGGTTTCAATATGATCCTGTGCTTTTCTGCAATTAACTTCTCCTTCTCCTCGGTGGTCAACCAAGAATTATCTTGCACTTTTTGTACTTCCATTTCAAGTTGTTCAAATCGTTTGGATATTTCGGTGTGATGCTGACACAGCGTTGCTAACCACAGCTCGTCCCATAATAACGTAATCCGGCGCAATTCCTTGACAAGTATTTTCACTTGTTCAATGGAATCTTGAATCCTGTTCGACAGACAATCTACCAGCTGTGAGAAGCAACAATCCATAAATTTCTCTTGCTCGTCTTGATAGGCAGAACTCTCAGCGCCCATCTCCTCTTCTTCTTCTATAAAATCTAAATCGTTCTGAGACGAATCAGTCTCCGTTTTCTCATAAAGAACTTTGTCGCAATTTTTCTTCTGGCCAGAAACCGCTCCAACCACCGCTGGGAATGTAATCAAATGTGGCGAATTCTCCGCAACTCTGCACAGCAGTTCGGATACTCGGGTGCGCACGTAAGACTCAGGATGACTGAGTCTGGAGAACAATTGGGGTATTATCTCTTTCCATGGAGCAGTAGGAGTTGACGAAAGTCCAGACTCCAGAACGTTCTGCAATTCAAGAGCATGTTTCACAACTAATCGCAGTAATCTGAGTGTAGCTGTGATGGTAGCGCAATCGTTGGCCTCTTTAATTGCGGCAAGCTGCAGGTACTTGAAATATGCATTCGCAGAAAGTTCGTAGTACGAATAAATCCTCTTCTGTGCCTGCCTCCATATATCAACCAATGTCACGAGGCGATCGGCACTGATACGACTTAATATCGGCACGCTGCGTAATTGATTCTCTATCATGTCTGAAGTATTAACATCATTGGAAGTGTCTGTTATCTCGCCCTCGTCCTCGGGGATTGTTTTGCTTTGAGACAAGATTGAGAAGATCGCATTCAAGTCAGACTCGCTTGTATCGAATGGTAATAATTCTCGTATGGTTGCTCTATCCGCGTCAGTCAATTGACCTGAATTTGAATTATCCACGATCTTTCTTCCCCATTTGTAACACCAACTGGCGAAGCTGCACCAGGCGAGCGGTAAATCGGGACATTGATTGACACCTAGTTGCGTCAATCTGCCGATTATCATATCTGATACAGGTATTGAACTCGTGGTGGGTCCGAATAGCTTATTCATCAAGCCATCGTTATGAGCAGCTTCGAATTCGAGCAACTGCTCCAACTGGCCGTTTTCGATGCTGCCCACTTCTTGCTGTATCCACTTGCCAAGAGTTAAAAGTAGGATTGTACCGTTCTCACGTAAATCAGCCGACTGTTCCCCATCGACGATAGTTCGTGATATGCCGAGTGCAGTTGCGCTACATACTTTCAACGCTTTATTGACCCGTTCCATGTCGTACAGCAACTTTGAAAGTTCACGGAACGCGCGTATATTATTCTTCGACCATTTCACGTGCATCACGTTTTTCAGGGCGTCGTCAGTTGCTTGATCGAAATCGGCATTAATGTAATTTCGTTCGCCTCCTTCAAACTGACAGAGCTCCCGCTCGGATCTTAAATAATTAAGCAACTCTCGTTTCGCTAACTCGAAGTTACCTTCCTTTCTAGCAATTCGAACAATGTGCAATCTCAAATCAACCACGTCGCTGTTATCCAATCGTGTTTCAGGATTGTTACTCTTTCTTGCTCTGCCGAAATATTCCGACCACCATAGGGTTCGTGTCAATACGCTCGAGTCCATGTGATCAAGCTTTTCGCTTTTATATAATTCAAATATATTCTCCTCTTTACCGGTAAGCATATTTTTCAATCCATCTGCCGAAAATCGTACTAATATAGATTCATTTAAATATTCGGAAGGTACGTTTCTCAGACCTTCCTCCATGATCTTAGCTGCCACTTTCCGGCACCGTTCAATTTCTTCCTCAAAGTAATCTTTATATTCATTTATGTGTATCCTGAGCGCAATGTTAGTCAAGGTATTGCCACATTCAACCAGCGTTTTTGCACAATTCCAATTCGCCGTTTTACTGATTCCTCCGTCTAATAAGCTCCAATCGGTTAGATCATCTAAACATACATTCTCACCATTTTCGAATTTTTTCAAACATTTCGCTTGTTGACAAACACTGTTCTCCGTAAATAACTGTTTCCTGAGAATGGCATTTTTATCTCGGGCAAAGATTTCAGCCTCTTGTTGTTTCCATGCGTCCAAGCGGGTCCAGTCGCTAACGGCTTCGTAACAATGAGATAATCGTTGCATGCAAAAACCAAGTACTTGATTATCTCCTTCGGCTTTAAAACACTTACTTTTCCCATCAGAGACATCGTCATTCCCGCTAGTGCCTTCGACATTGTTACCATCCGCTATATCTTCCGCCTCTTCATCCTGGTCCACATCTTTTCCAAGTCGATTGTTCGCAACTCGCACATGTTCTTCGATGATCAATTTATACGCTTCGGCAGCTGATTCGTAACGATTTGCAGCTTCTTCCATGGCAGCTTTTAACCACGGGAATTTTCGATCTTTCTCCTTGGTGTAAACGTAAAGTCCCTGTAACGCTTCTGCCTCTCCCAGCATTACCATAGCTTGTGCCGTACAGAGTGTTGCCCTCTCAAATTCGATACCTTGTGTGTTATCGCTGTTACTTAGATCCTCCAATAGTCTCTGACTGTTTCTCAGAGCACTGCTAGCTAATCCAGAATGTAACGACACCACACACAATGCCAATCGAATACGATTCAACCATTCTTTGCAAGTCGATTTATTCGTATGAAAGAATGTTCTAACTGGTTTCGACAATGGTACCAGAGCGATAGCGCAACCTTCCGCCGCATTGTGTATTACTCTCTCAAGATGTTCAAGAAATTCAATGAATAATCGTACGCGAGTATGCTCACTCAATAGATGATCCAAGCCTCGTTTCTTTTTCTTTGTTGTTTCAGAGCTGTATGATATCTCACGTGCTAAAGTTTTCAGAGCGCTTTCGATTGACGTAAACGTTTCTTGAGGCTTTCCTAGTGAAGTACGAAGTTTGTTCGTCACGCAATGTTGAGCTGCTTCAAAACCAGCCCAAAAGTATAAGAAAGATCTATTTATTAGTGCTAAACGATACATTTTCTTAGTAGTCTCGCTTTCAGATCTATAAATATAAATACAATTGTAGCATTATCGTACAATTAGAACTTGGTATTACTTTTGTCGATCTTTACTTACACGATTGGCCAACATAAAGTAAATATTTCTGATAACCCAGATGCATCTAGATATTGTTCTTGCAACAAAAAAGCCATATAAGTTCTGAAGTGTTGTGCTTGCATCTCTCCAGTATTGGTTCCTCGCATGTGTAATCTTTGAGCAAGAATTAAAGATTCGGTCGAGTAATTTTTAATTCCTTGATATTTCTGTAACAGAAAGAAAATAATTTAAGTAAATCAAGCTTCATATATATCTCATAAACTCACCTTCGTTTCTGATAATAAGCATTCTCTGTTGAGTTTTGGTATCACTATATTTAAAGGTATCTGAGTCAACAGCGAACCATACTTGTCTCGTACGATTTCGTCTCGCGAAGTTAAATGTAACATCACCAAGTCTACAATGCAGGCATACATTTCTTCTTTCCAAGTAACATTCTTCGCACTCATTAAAATTTCGAAGAGATTGCAAACGGCAATAGAAATATCTCGATCGATAGTAGCTCCACAAGCAACAAGACTTGCAATAACATTCTCATATTCCTTTGTTTTGCTTAAAATGCCAATGTAATTTTCCGCTTGTATACAAATTTCTTGCATCCATGTTGATAAAAGTAATAATGTTTGCTCTGGCGTACATTCATTATAACTTTTAGCTATTAAGTTTAGAATTATAGAGAGATGACCGCTAGTAGGTGATGTTGTTGGAACATCCAATGCTCCTGGGAACATATCTATTGGACGACAAGCAGTAGTACCAGTTATTAAGCTTGAACTTGGCACGAAATGATTATATCTAGAATAAAAACGTAGCATAATCAAAACTACTAAATTAGTATTAGTCGATTGAATCTTTTCTTTTCATTTCATGTTTTACCTAGAACAATGCGCGTACAGCAAATACAAAATGCTATATTGCAAAAACGGACTAGTTGATGATAAACTGCTATCGTAAGGTTTTAGCTTGACTGCCAACAGTTCTAAAATACTTGGTTTTAATGCCCACATACCAATGATAGAATTACTTGCGTTTGCTAGAAACAATATATAATAAAATAAATTGATAAGTGATATACAATAAACTTACTTTCATATTTTATGACATATTATTATTCACGTTTACCTATATCAGAAAGAGCTCTTAATAGAAAGGTGACTACGATTTCTGCGTCATTCTTTTTGTATTTGATACCATCTGTCAATGGATTATCTGTTACTAAACTTTCGATATCTGTTAAGATAAGTTTATAAGCAATTTCCAAGTCCGACAATATGTAGCGATATGATTCCTGCAATAATGGAATATTCTTTAGACTAAGGAGACTATGATATACTCCGAGACTGGCGGTTTGGATAGAAATTGAATCACGGAATCTCAATTTGAGTAACACAGAATCTTTTCCAAGCAATTTATGTACTAGCTCCAGAGGCAAATTTGCAGAGACTTCTTTTATTATTTTTGAAATAGTATTTAACATGGAAATTATTGTATCATCCCAGAAAATGTTGATCCTCTTCAATTGAAGATCAATAAATTTATAAAGTAGGTCATGATTTTTTGTGATACGACTCTGAAGATGACCTAACAATAAAAATGCGCATTCATTTGCAACAATTATTAGCTCTTCCTTTTCTTCTGTTAAATCTATATCTTTCTTCGCTTTTAGCTCCATCCATCGTATTATATTTAACAATGTTTCTTTCTCTTTCATTGAAGCATTTTTTTCAACGTCCTGCTTTAGATTCTTTAACTCATTTTTATTCAAATTCAAAGATTTAAACATATTGATAATATCCTCTTCGAATAGTTCCGATTTATTGGAATTTTTTGATCGCACAATGTCTATATTTTTGACATATTTTAATAATTCATTGGCTATCTCAGGTGTAATAGTAAAATTTGAAAGCCAGATCTCATCGTCATCTAATTCGATCGCTTTAACGACTGTTTTCAACATTTTTGATAAACAATCAGATAAAAATGACCATTGCACATTTGGCGTAAGATTAGGATTCAAATGCTCAGATATACTTTTCGTAACTGTATTGAACACTGAAATTAAAGATGTAATGCGTCGAATACATTCTCTAGGTGTGGGAGATGCTTCATCTCCAGGAGAACTTCTGCCACACTCTGGTACAGATAATTCTTCATCATAGCTTTCCATATCCTCTAAAAATTGTCCTAATAAAGTCAAAGTAAATTGTAAATCCGCTATCCAGAAAGTTCGTAATCTTTGTAAACTGCGACTGGCGTAAGCTGCAATTGTCTTTTGTTGTGTCGAATCGATATGCCAACCAACTAATATATCAACTGTATCACGGAAATGATTTGAAAATGTTTCAGGATAAGACTCCATTATTAGTAATATAGCATCCACTGTTGCTACCAATAGATCGGATCGATCAACATTTTCCAGCGTTGATTGTAATTGTGACATCATTAGCTGAAAGAGCAATATAGTATATTTTATTTTATATTACACAAAATTGACAAACAAGAAAAATAATCTTAAATACCACTGAAAATTCTTTTAGCCTTGGCGCCTCTGCATCCAATTTAAAAGCTTCAACAAATGATTTAATTAAAAGGCACTTTATATCATCTTTCCGTTCCAATGAGTATTTATTAAAGACCCAATCCATGTATCTGTGGATTTACAAAACAGAAAATGTTGTGTATTGTCTTAATGAAAAATGTTTCATTATATGATGTTCTATCACATTGCTAGATCATTCACCGTTTAAAATCTTGTTCAGTTGCATATCCAACACGTCCTAAACATTTTGCAACTTGTTGTTTTGCTTCTGGTCCAAGACCAGTATGTAATACATCTAATAGGCTTTCACAGATAACATCCAAATATCGTTTTATATACTTTTGATTTTCAAGCGCTATTATACCTTCCTGTGCTTGTTTGCATAATACCATAAAATGATCATAATCATCTTCCCGACACAATCTTCTTAAAAGTTTAGAAATTCTAGAATCTTCTGTAATATAAAAATATCAACTTATATATTAAAATACAATAAAAACATCATTCTAGAAATAAAAAAATATTTCAGACCATTTATTCTTTTGTCATCATAATATTTTCCTTGTACATTTTCTTGATTCTTCAGCGATTCTTGAAATTTTGATCTAGCTGTAGGATAATAGCTAGTTTCTGTATTGGAATCACGTTCAATAGGTGTTTTTTTGAATGCCCTACCCCGCAAAGCGCCTCTGGCACGATCTCCAGAGCTACCTCCCCGAGCCATTCGGAATTCATTGCGTGGAACACCGCCAATTCTATAATAATAAATAATTGATTAAAGAAAAAGAAAAAAAGAAGAAAAAGAAAACACAAATAGAAGATTTTGATAATTAACTAGAAAAATACCTTGGTTTAAATCTAGAGAAACTATGATCAGATGAATAGTTGTTTGTACTTCTTGGACAAATGACCAAAGTGCCTCTTGGAGTATTGAAATCATTTGAATTATATCCACTTAAAACACTGACATCGCCTTTCTCCAGCACACTAGCTCGATTATTACTAACAGATTCTTCCTGTATCTCCGAACACTTGGATCCACGTAGCTTTGTGCTAATATTAGAGTTCCCACAGCTATTCATTACATTACTCTGCAGATGATCTGCATGACCTACACTTTGCATTAATAATGTACCAATCACAGGTAATAATAATTTTTTATATCAATAAATATTAAAAACCATAAGTATTCTATATAGTTGAGTACAGTTTGTCTGTTAAAATTCAACAACTTTCACATATTAAGGTTACATTATTCGCACCTACATCTTTAGTGTACAAAGTTCAATAACCATAAAATAAATGAAAAGTAGTAATGAAAAAATAAAATAAATTGTACAATACGATCAAAAATTTATTACAAAATTTCGAAAAATAAAAGCAACGTTCAAGTTATTTACGTATAAAAGATACGATAATTCATAGAGTGATTTCAACTATCATAATATCTATTTCAGTTTATATAAGTATAAATTCGTTTAGTAATATCGTAATTGCATGGAACACACTTTGATTTTTTTCTGGGAAATACTTCGTGAAAAATAATCGAAAGGAGATATCGAAAAGGTAAAATGGTATTGTAACCGATTCTCCACGCGTTCGATCTATAGGTACACACTGTATCGACAACAACCGATCAACTTTTACAGAAACGAGAACTTTTACAAAAATGAAATAAATTGGCAAAACTCAAAATATATTATGATTTTTGTATACTAGTGTAGACATAAACGATTCTTTGGAATTTCCGAAAAATCGTACATGTATATCCGTTTAAATTAACTTATTTAGGTGGATACACAAGAACCAACCACGAAATTGAAAAGAATTAACCACTATTTACGAGTGGTACCTTCCTCCACACTGTTCATTGACATGCTTTCTGTAAACATCGGTTGGCAATCTTTTAATATTATTATTTTTAATTCTACAATTTTTCCCTGAATTCGTAAAACATTATGCGTAGGAAATAATATATAGATAAAGTAAGGAAATATATGTACATAGAACAACAATTGAACTATCAGATACGTTGGACGAGTTGTAAATAGTAACGAATTGGCTAACAAACAGTCACTGCGTTTGTGAAGAAAAATTATTTAAAACAAATGTAATTATTTTATGTTCACATAAATAAATCGAGATTTTTAGTTATAGTATAATATAATTTTATAATGTAATTAGTGTAATATAATTACGTTATACTTCTTCAACACTTACTGAAATGAAACTACAAGTGCAATGAAACAATGAAACAACTAAATAAAACTTGAACCAATGTAAAATATTGTTGAAAAAAATATCTCAATCAATTCTGATATCCAATTGGTCTGGATCAACCAATGCCATTAGAATTAATTTAAGAAAACCATAGATGATGCTGTTGACAAATAATTATACTATATGAAATTGATATGAAATATTTATAAATATTTATAAATAAACATAATTATCGTAATCACATTTCTTGATGTGTAATCGTAGAAAAGCCGCATATTTTCTATAATTTCAAACTATATATTTACTACTATTGTCTCCACGTATGCCACAACAATTTCTATTTGTTATATTATTTGAATATTCGAAATATTTTATTTTCGTAATTATTAATTTTTTTTTTTCATTTTTCATTTTTACAGTCTAGTACATAATTCGGCTCGGTATTTAGTGTCAAACGAAAATATATCAGTAATTGTAATTGATTTTCTGACTAAACTTAATTTCCTTGAAAACGAACCTTTAAAAAATGCTTACCGTTTCTGGTATACCGCTACGTGTATTTATTCGATATCTGTCATACAAATGATGAATAATCATTTATCACCAGCCAATAAAAAATGACACGAATTATAAAATAAGGTTAATTTTTTATTAATTGATAAACTAATAATCTGTACAACAGATTTTAAATTATCCAAATATATTACATACTTTGCAATGATATTATAAAATTGAATATTGTTTAACATGTTATATATATCTAAGTTATATATAAATCGATTAATATGAAGTTATATATTAAATAACATTTTTTTGGAAAAGAAAACAAAGAACAAAAAGCCAAATGACAATAATGTTATAATATTGTAATAAATTTAATAAATATAACGTTACGAATATAATGTGTTACAAATCTTTTACTTATGTAAGTAATACTCATTGATGAGTTATCAGATTGATTTATTTGCAAATTAAGCATATTTTATTTAAAAGTTATAATCATAATGGACAAAGTTATGCTTTCCATTTAATATTTGATTAATTTCACTATCAGAACTTTACTGAAATTTTTGTATGAATAGTTTAATAATATACATTGATAGTACAGTAGCTCAATGATAAAATATGATAAATATTACAACAGAACTATAGTACATTTTAAGATTGAATTCAATGACCATTTTTATCGTCATCTTTAATATTACATTCTTGTGTTTCTTCAGTATGAGGCCAAGTTGAGACTCTACCTGGTAACATGACTCCATCTAGTTTCATATCAACACAATCTTCCATTGTCATCTCTGAGAATGGTACCATGTTTTCTATGCCATTAATAATTTTACGTACTTCTTCGATATCTTTATTCCTCTCTTGAACGAAATTTTCTACATCCTTAGCCTGTAATATATTTAACAATATTTGTAAAATATAATTTTAAAATATAAAATATTTATAAAATTTAATTTTATAAAGGAAAATAAAAATAAATATGTTATTACAGCTTGTTGTTTTTCCTTCTCAATCTCTGCCGTATAATTATCTGGTGGATATGGTATTGATATTGATTCGTATTCCTTTTGAAACTTATCCACTAAACCTGGAGTCGTAACAACTCTCTTATAATATGCCCAATCAATTTTTGGTAGAGCTTCTGGATTTGCCAACATACTATAAAATATAAATATTTTTAATGCAAATGAAATAGTTCATTGACATAAAGTGATTATTTTAAATAACATATCTTTTTCTTTATTATTCTTAGATTATTTTTTTAATAAATTATTATCTTAACCTTTGAGGAATGACACTTGACACTGACAATTTTTTAACATATAAATTATTTTCATATACTTTCATAAATGATATTAATAATAATAATTATATATTGTGTATATTAATAGGTTTAACAATTTTTATAACCTTAAATGATGACAGTAAATGATCACATGTTGATATCAATTATAAATTATGAAATTTAATACTGTTGAAATAACCTCTGACAGAAGTTGTACAGCAATCATTACAGTACTAAGACATCATCCCCTGAGGGATTAATATGCTTATCGCTATTTTGAAATTAGTACGAACAAGGTTATGACATTTTACTCACATAAAATTCAACTACAATTAAGTAAAAGAAAACTATTTTTTCAAAAGTCCGTAAAAGAGGAACAATGTATTTTTTGTAAATCATTCGATTATTATTTTAACATAGAGATTTAATACATACATATGAAAAATATTATATAACTGATCAAATATAATGATCAAATAATGGGTTAATTTTACGAATTTTACTAACCGTTGTAAATATTTATCAGATTTAGATTTAAAAGCATTGTAAGCAGCTTTTTCAGCTTCCGGAACTCGCTCAGCAAGAGCAGTCCAATTTATCGCTTTAATTGCTTGTCGTGACATTTTTTTATGATGATTTCTTCGATTCGAACGTAATGCACTCTTCGCACTTGCGAATCCCGAGGAAATAGTATAGAATATATTCTTTTAGCGGTATCGATCAATCGAATTTCTACATATCAAAACGAGATATCGATTGCAGACTAATCGATATAAATTTTCGATTCAGAAGTATTACCCTAGTCGATATTTATCCATTGTAAATTCAAGTATTAGATAATTGCGAGATATCGTGATAAGTAATTACGAACAATTAGGATTTTTTTAAATATATGAAAATAATAAGCTGTACAAAGGGATGTATACCACAAATACAGGGAGAAGGGAAGCATCACTTCGAAAAAGTTGTTTGTTTATTGAACCAAAAACGAGTAAATTGAATTATAATTATAAAATATCTACAATATACACACACACACACACACAAATATATATATATATATATATATGTGTAGTTCCTATTATATTAGTACGAATCTTGAAATACCAATTGCTTATCGTATACGTGCAACAACATATAAGTTGCCTTCAAATTGCTCATGGTCAATTGTAACCTTTACAATTGCAATTACGAAACAGAAGAAATAGAAATACAAAATTAATGAGAAAGAAACTTGTATCATACACTGTAAAATGAAAGAGAAAAAAGCGGTTAATTAATAATAGCATACTCGTCGTATAAATGACGAGCAACAATTGCATACAGACGAGACGTGAATTTATTCGTCATTGTCTGTATGTGTGCTGTGTATAAATTCGTAGCCACCAATGCAGCAGTATATGCGATCGTGTACGTATATTCATGTACGTGCGTTCTCCTCGGCATACATCGAACGCACGTAAGTTGTATAGTGATGAAGCGCGAACGACAGGATCGATAAAAGAGGAAGATCGTGGTCACGGGGTACACAGGCTACGAAGAAGGAAAGTAGAATAACGAAGTAATAGAGAGAGAGAGTGAAATAGAGATTTGGTGAGTGTGAGTGGATGGGAGACTGCCGGGGTTGTGACTAGGGTAGGCGGAGAGGGCGGAGTGGGCGGCAATGATCAGGCGGTGGGCCTAAAGAGGATAGGATAATATCGGTGCGCGACCTCCGCGGTAGCTTCAAGTTCGCCGCTTTAATACCGGCAGATCTACGATGTAGTTATGCCGAAGAAAAGTACTAGACATGTGAGAGAGCCGGGGTTAACGAGAAGTTCTTATCATAAAAGCAATAATCTCGAAGCAACAGCAGAACCGAAAACGAAACACTTTCTGAGCGTTCGGATTGGTCTTACCAACGGTAAACGTTGGCTTTCTCTTAAAAAACGCTTAGGTCTGTCAACGGATGAAGATGTTGCAGTCTATTTGCTGGATCTTGCCGAATCTGTCCCCAGGTAGGATTCCAATACATGCTTGTGTCGGATTAAATAGCACTTCTTTCTCAGTTTCAATTGTAATCTATTTAGACCAACGTTGTCGAATATTCTGTTTCTGCCATCGAAGACTATATTAATCAATACTTAAACGTACATGTCACTCAAAAGCGGGACTTCCCCTCTATCGTGTCCAAATTTTCCCTCGAATCGCCATCTTGTAGGGTTGATGTCACAGGGGTGGAAACAATCGATAATTTTTTTATTCGTCAAAAGTATAGTTGTCAATTTTATCGATTTCACTGATTTTCATTGATTTTGATTTTGATTTTGAGAACACGGATCGACACGGAAGAAATGTCTATTTTNATTTTGATTTTGATTTTGAGAACACGGATCGACACGGAAGAAATGTCTATTTTATTTAACTCCGAATACGAAATATATTCAGGTAAATCAATTTCCATAGTAATATTTATAAAAGTATTAAGAATCATTATTCCCCCTTCTTTTTTTATATTTTTGAAGACTCATGATTTATGCTGTTTTGATTTTGTAACCTCTTTTGTATCTATACTGTATATAGTGCATTCGACAATGTGTTTGATTGTTTAATAGACACAAATATTCCCCCTTCTTTTTTTATATTTTTGAAGACTCATGATTTATGCTGTTTTGATTTTGTAACCTCTTTTGTATCTATACTGTATATAGTGCATTCGACAATGTGTTTGATTGTTTAATAGACACAACATTAAGTGCAATGGAGAAGAGGGAAAGGAAATGGGTCAAGAGAAAAAGAGCAAAACAGAACCGATGCAAACTGAAGATTTGATAGAGGATACAAGGGAATTTGTTCGTCGAAGCTTAAGAAAACAAA
>NIPQ01091813.1:6933-20929 GCA_002806875.1 Lepidotrigona ventralis hoosana
TTGATAAATTTAGTTTAATTGAATTAAATTAACAAGATTAAAGAAGAATTTCGTTGATCGAATGAAACTGTTGCTCAAACACGTGATAATAAATTTATGAATTTAAAAAGATTAATGTTTATGAAAAAATTTGTTTCGAATCCCTAAACAACCAGGGATATTCAGCGCAATTAACTTAATTATGTTACGAAGAATTGATTATTATTATATAGAAAAGTATAGAGAATTTATATATATTATATTATAAATTATCATTTTATATCATATTTTTATATTATCGTCGTGTCACAAATTACATAGAAATTTTTTAAAATGAATTTGAAGGTTGTTCGAAATTCCGAAAATTTGTCTGAAATACGAATCTACTTATCGGACGTTCGATTCAACGTCGCGTAACTAAACGCGCGACAAATTTAAAAATAAAAGGAAACGAATAGAGGAAACGTAATATATTGGTGGGGAAGAATAAAAAGACGAAAATAACGTAGTTCGTTTACCTCTTGAAGCGGCGCAACTTCGAATCCTCCCGCGAATAAAATCCTTGTACGAAGCAGAGCATAATGGGTTTTTTCAGGGGCGCTGCTACCTCCCCCATGCACATTCGATGTATCTCGACGATATTCTCCACCGATAAAACTTACATCCGCGGGCTCGCGTCGTCGCCACGGATAAGGCCACGAACTGGACGCTTGATCATTTAATTCCTAGTATCCGTGGCACGTCACTCAAGGCACTAAATTAAACTAAAATTCGTTCGCGCATGGACTCGAACAATCGCGATGTCACATGTCAGTTCAATTTCATTCCGTAATATTTATTTATTTTTGCGTGTCGCGTTGAAACTTTCAAATTCACCGACCCATCCCCTATTGCCGTGAGTTAACCAGCGATCGAGCATGATCGAAAAACGGTGGCAAACGGGGAGGAAAACGATCTCGTTCTTCACGTGTCGGAACGGCTGCATCGACAGCCGCGTGAAGAGCGCAGAAATCGGCTCAAACTATCGTCGGGCATTATCGTTAAGGGTCGCGGCGCAACCCTTAAGGGTATAAGGCCATACGGTTGCCAAGCCAACAAACACGATGTAAAAGAGAAAACAAGAGTCTCCGTTGCGTTTTCGTCGGCCACGGGAAAGAGAGACTACGAGACCAGTTGTTGTTTATCGATTTTTTTCAAGTTTCCTCCGCGCGTTCCCTTCGCGCGTTTGCATTATTATGCCTTCTCGTAGAACGATTGAAAGATGCTCCCCTCTTTGAGACGCTTACTCCGACTCGTACTAATAACTTAATTATAATAATAGCGCGATATGCGAGAACAGAGATGATACCACAGGGTTCGCGCGGCAGAGGCGATCAATTCGACGTTTCAAGCGAAATTTGTAATTTCTCAGCTCGAGGTTGTTGCAACGCCGACGTGGACTCATCTCGACGTGGAGGCATCGTCGTTGCTCGTGTCTCACGAGCGGAGAGTGGCCGATCCTCACCGATGAGAGGAGCAATCGCACGAGACAGTTTCTCACTCGCAGCTCCTCTCACTTTATCCCGCTTTGTAAACGGGGAAACAACGAAGAAAGTTCGCACGAGCTGTGTGTTCGAACTGGCACAGAGGAACTGGCGCGTGTGTGTGTGTGTGTGTGTGTGTGTGTATGTGTGTGCGTGTATCAGCCGGATGATAGATCGCAGTTCACCACGAGTTAGCAATGGACCACGGTTAAATATCGCACACGCGCATCTCGTCCAACAACTTTCACGCTACTGGCTCGTCGATTTCTCGCCGCGAAAGCTCTCCGTCCGCCGCGCTCCGCTCCGCCACGATCCACGGGGGGAAACGAATATATTCCGCGAGAGCGAGCGCGAAGGAAGGAAAAAGAAAAGAAAAACGCGGCGGGATCGTTCACCGGGCGAACACACGTCGATCAATCGAAAACGCGATCGTCCGTCTGCGTGCTCGGCTCTCGCGGTGCACTGACTCTCGCGATCAAGATGGCGCATGCGAGGTGGTGGTGGTGGTGGTGGTGACCGCGGCCGACGTACACGCCGGCATAGCTTGGCATCGCGCGCGCAATTCTAACCTGTCTATATATATATGTATATATGTATGTACGTGTGTCGTTGGTTTTCAAACTTCGCACAGAACGAAGGAGGAGAGGAGGAGAACGCGTACGCGCGCGGCGCCGGACGCGAGAAGAGACCGACGACGACGCGGCCGAATCGTGTCTCTGCACGACACTGGCATCGTCGATCCGCCGCTGTTCCTCTTTCTATGCCCGGCGGCGTTCACTCGCTCGCTCGCTTATTCGCTCACTCGCGTTATTCTCTCGCTCGATATGTGTCCTGCCTTCTCACCTATACTATCTTCGTCCTAACTCTCCCTCCTCCTGTCCTTCTCTCCCCCTCCAGTTTTCTTCGCTACGCGTTCGTTGGCACGCGAAAGGGTTGAGGCCAGCAGAGATTTTACAGCTGGCTTTTAACCTCCTCGCGCACACAGCGAATATTCTTGTGTGCACGGTTTTCAATTTAATATACGTGGGAGAGCTCTGTGTGTATGAAAAGGTCCCGAAGCTCTGCCAAGAGGAGGAGGACCTCGTGGAGGTTTTAATCGGTAAGAATCCAACACTACCTGCGTCTTCCCTTCAAAGACTCGTGAAGATTTCTTCCACGTAAAAAAAAAAAAAAAAAAAAAAAAAAAAAAAANAAACGCTGCACGTTTCTGTACAGCGATGTTTGTTTTGCGAACCACCCCTGAGGAAACTAGCGAATGGATGAGGGATGAGATCAAACTGATCGCGAGTGGCCATCGTCTATGTTGTTTTGGGTTTGTCAAATTTTATATACATCATGCTAGAAATTAAATAACTCTATCTTGTATGCTTCCTATTTAAATTTCTTATTAAATCAGCATGGAGCATGGTACACGCGCGTTTCAAAAACTCAAAGCAATTCGATCAATTCGTTGCTTCCTGGTAACTTATTCCTCTCGTCGGTGTTTCTACGGTGTTTAATAAACAATCCCTTTGCAAAAGCTTTTTACTGAAAAACTCGTTCGAGTTGTATATCACTTTTGAACCGTGCACGTGACTCTAACAAGACACTTTGACGAGAATAATAATTCCCATTGGCTGTGAAAGGGTTGGTGCGTGACTGGTTCGAATACGAGAGGCGGAAGGGCGCTTAGAAACCGACGATTGCAAAGCAACGACGAGAAACAGAGAGTGGCGAGCCGAAGAAAAGATGGAAAAGCGGATATAAAACACAGCAATGAAGAGGTAAGAGAGGAAGTTAGAGAGAGAGAGAGAGAATATAGAGGTAGAGAAAGAAGAAAAGAAGGAACAAAGCTGACTATGACTGAGGAAGATTGGTAGGACTATTTTAGATACCTATCCTCATCGAACAGCGTGCGGGAATTAAGCCTAACATTTTCATCTTTATCGCTACTTTTTTTTTATTTCTTTTTTTCTTTTTTGTTTAACGACTCGTAAATATTTTCCAATTTATCGTCAATGTATCATTCCTTATATCTCTGTACTATAATTTATTTACACGAGCATTACGAAAGATTGTAAAATTCTTTATACTTTGTCGAGTATAAAGAAGAATCCGTATAGATTAATAATTCAATTAATTATGAAACTGAAAGATGATTGTCAAGAATTGAAATATCTGGCAACGTAGATCAAAATTACCTTGATACACACGCTTAACGTCACGAGAAATAATAAAATGTTCGTTTCACAAACAATTTACTCCAAAGATATACTATTTCACGCATTCTGCATAATGCATCGTTAGATAAAATATTAAGACTAGAAACTAATAGTACATTCTGCGATATAGTCATTCCAGTTGAGAAACGAATTTTATCTACTTTTCGTTTTGTGGAAATTAATCGACTTGTCATTCATGTAATGTAACTACTAACTAATGGACCAATTATTTAATTTAATTTTAAAGATTTTTACGCGACGAAATACTCGCGTTTGTCCCCTTCCATCAACCATTTAGTATTTATTTCTACATTTTAACGATATTATTGTAACTTGCTGATACGGCCAGTTATGCCGACAATTGCGCATTATGTAATATAATTGTGCCCCGATTTCTAATAAATCTCTGTTGCACAGATAAGGAAGTTTTATCGACGCGATACGAATTTTACGAGAACGAATTGAAAAACCGCGTATACATGATAAAAGAATTCTTTGACATTTGACATCTCTCTCTCCCCACCAATTATTGCTTCGCGATAACGTTGGGGCAATTATTGACACAGAGCAAAGGAATTTCGTGTATTTTCGCAAGCTTGATCTCGGGTCAATTTCTATAGTCTACCTTATCTCGAAATAAGATAAAAAGCAACTGCATTTGCAAGCAATTTTTCATCGTGCACTATCATTGCACGCTATCAAAGTAACGAATAATATTAAAAAATATAAGATCGCTTACAATGATTAATATCACAATAATAATAATATAATGATAAATTTAATGTTAATTTTGTGACAAATGAAACAATTTAATTCTTTTGACAGATATTAAGAACAAAAGTTATTCGTAAAGTTACATTTCGTAAGAAGCTTCATCCTCAATTAAATTTCACAATCTCTGTCTGTAGATGTAAATTGCAATGAATTGTTTTTCGCAACAAACGTGAAGCACATCTTCCACATCGTAAGCTCATTATTTTATAAATTTCATTTTGTCACCTTGTTACTCTACTCTATCGTGCTTTTATATTTCGAATGCGCGCGTGTCATTACGCCAACGATTGGCGAACGATTTATTTATAAAAATTATTTTCTTAATCCTTATATTTCAGGTCAAAATAAAAGGAAAAAAAAAATGTAACGCTGAACTATGACCTTCTCCTTTCACGAGTGACAAAAATGTTCAGTCTCATTAGAGTAAATTTGTTTAGTTTGCCAGTTTAGGCTTATCGCATAATTCGTTTCCAGAGAAAAGTCAATAAAATGCATCCGGTCACTTTGTCATATTTTCTTAAATGAATAGTAAACAGCAATAAATAACTGGCACACTACAATCGATTTACGAATTTTACGCCATTTTTTTTTTTGATATCTCGTTTCCGTTGATAGACTATCAATAACTCGTTCACTATGACACTTCAGTAATTGTGCATTATTTACAATAAAAAAAAAAAAGAAGCATTTTTCATATAGTCTAACGTTATTGCACTTTGCACAACACACTCATGCATTATCAATATTGAATAGATGCGATATATTAGATTGCGTTGTATATTGTTCTATTATGTTAAGTATACTCTACCCAAAACTGATTAATCCTTCACGAACATATTAAACATTTTGTAAGTATTTATTACGTGAACGTAATAAATATATTAAATTTAATAATCGAAAATAATTTTGTTTCGAAATTGGAAGATATTAAATAATACTTAAAGAGTATCGAATAATGGAAATACACGTTTCTTTTAAAATACACGTACAATTGGAAAATTTTATTATCCATGATGAATACCAATTGATTGATATTGAAAATAGAAAGTAAGACGAGACTTCAGAATGATTAATGCAGATGAATGTCATTTATTCGCGAGGTATCACTTTTGTCGAATTTGTGAAATATTTCATTAATTTCTCTAACAATGTTATGGAGAAAGCTAAGAGTAAAATTATACTACGATCGTAAAATTTTTCTTAAATTTAACTAATTTACTAGAATCTTTATTATTCTTTAAAGTTTCACTTAAATTGAAAAATACAAATCGTTTCCTATCGAATATACTATTCCTTCTTAAAGTTTAACTCCAGTTTTTATTGTGACTTTCGATACAAATATTCTCTGTTACCAATTACCAGATTTAAATTTGTGAAACGAACACTTACTTTCGACTGGTACTCAAAATCATTCCGAGTTTTCGTCTCAGCTTCTAAAGTTCAACTCGAATGTTTCCACACCATCCTATACTAAAGCAAACTAATTAAAATGACCTATTAAAATGGTGTTATCTAGGAATGAAGTGTCTCCATATCTCGAGAGCTTCATATTATTCGATATTCGACTCTCGTTTATCTGAAATCTATCTTTCGAGTAGCGAGATTCGTGTCATCACACTCGATACCTTCACAAGTCATCAAAAAGAAATAAATATGAATACGATAGAAATTTTTTTGCGATATAATAATACGATATAAATGCTTTCTTTTACCTTTCGAGAGACTACTATTAAGATATCTATAGAATAGTATCATAAAATCGATTTGACTGTCTACTGAAAAAAAAAAAAAAAAAATTATTAAGCTGCAAATTTTACTTTCAAATCGCGTTGACTCTTATTTGGAACTTTGAAGATGAAAGCTTAAAGTTGAAGATGAGATTCTCGCCAACTATACATGTAACGAAGTTAAATCCATCTTATTTTTTCGATCACTGTTCAATCTTGATATTCGTACTTATCAGATTTATAAATTATATTTACATTAGATATCCATAGAATTCTTTCATCTTCATACACGTTTTAATTAATTACAAAATATGTAATTAATAATATTTGAGAATTATTAACAAAATTGTTAATAAGAATGAGTATTCATTTGCAATTATAATAACCTCCATTATCTTGAATGTATCTGTCAAATAAGTCGTGTTACCTATAGAATGATCCAACGATAACCCAAATAGAAAAATGCACGTGCTTTATAAGATGATCCAATAGGAAATTGGATGAAACTCAAAATTATTTTAAACATAATTCTCAAAGGATTCCAGATCTACCCGAAAAGAAGAATGAACGCGCTTTTATCTAGTACTTGGAAGAAATAAATCAAAGAAAAAGAATAGAGTTTTCGAGAAAATTTCGAGTTTGTAAGATTTAATTTGTTTGTAAGATGCTTCGTTTTCGACGAATATTGAAGCACTTTTCAACGAAACGTATTAAAAATCTATCCTCTAAATTTTGTTCCACATTTTCCATCTATTTTTACACGTAGAGTATTCGTCTACTCGTTTTCGATTCGATCATTCGCGCTTGTCCAGTTTACATCAGCCATAATTCGATTATATTTTCTCTCGACTCGCTCNCAAAATCTATCCTCAAATTTTGTTCCACATTTTCCATCTATTTTTACACGTAGAGTATTCGTCTACTCGTTTTCGATTCGATCATTCGCGCTTGTCCAGTTTACATCAGCCATAATTCGATTATATTTTCTCTCGACTCGCTCGGGAACGAAGGCTTCAATAAATGTGTTTAAAATCTAAAAAAACATGGTCTTAAACGAAATNTCGGGAACGAAGGCTTCAATAAATGTGTTTAAAATCTAAAAAAACATGGTCTTAAACGAAATTGTTTTGTAGAGTATCCTCGCTTTATTCGATCATTCGCGTTCGTCCAATACGAGATCAGCCAAGTTCAAGTATATTCAAGAAATGTTCAAACATCGAGTCCCTCGAGAACCAACAAATTTCATTCTTTCTTTTCTTTGCCTCCTACACACCTGAAACTAATATATATATATATATATATATATATATATATATATATATATATAAAATACGAAGATGGTGGCTGCAAAGTGTCTCGTTATCCGCGTCGATAATCCACGGATAATGACGCTCTTTGAGAAAATCCCCGCGTCTCAATTGGGTTTCCGGAGTCGCGCGGCCTCAACGAGGCCTCATTGCGCGTGCACGGAAACACGTGCGCGCACATCGGAGTTATAGCAAACGAAAACGCTGCCATACACGACGCACGTGTTTCTAACGCCTCTCTCAACACTTTGCTTGTCGTGTGGCTGAGATTGGCAGTCGGGGAAGCATACTGACGGCAGGCTTTCAGCATCAGCTCACAAATCATCTCACATCTTATCTGGATAATATTTTCACTTTTTATCATGTTATTACTGCGTTATTCACTTTATTGACTAATTAATTTGCGGATGTAAGACTTCCAAGTTCCATGAAATCAGAGTCAATTCACCGATGCATCGTGAAATCTAAAAATCGTGTGTACGGGGGGGGGGAGCCAAAAGTTAGTAACTTGCACACCGAGAAATCCATCGGCTAGAAGGAATTAGAAAAGACAAGAAAGACGAGACCATCATCGGGCAGACTTGCAATTAATCCGACAGACAAGGCGTGCCCGCGAACGGTGAAGCCTCGTACGATGAAAAACCGACGTGGATTTACGTCACGCGGAATTGGCTTCCTATCATATTTCCATCGATCCAATCCAAGAAAAGACGCGCGTTTGATAGAGAAGACCGACAGATGGAAACATTTTCGACCGATCGAACTTGACGGAGATACGTTTCGAAGATATTTCTTTTTAATATACAACAATTATATGAAATGCAATATATATATATATACATATATAATGCAGTCTTTAATTGCACGTGTATTTTATAATATAATTGTTGGTAATGCATATATATATATATATATATATATATATATATATATATATATATATATATATATATATATATATATATATATATATATATATATATATATATATATATATATATATNGCAATCTTTAATTGCACGTGTATTTTATAATATAATTGTTGGTAAACGTTTCATTGTATAAAGTAGGTGCTGTTTAATTTTTTTCAGTTTTGAAACAAGTATAGTGCTTCTTCTAACACTTTCGAGCGATGATATACTTTTTCTAATAATTTTTAATAATTTTTAATTCACGTGTATTTTTATAACACAATTGTTAATATATCAACAGTTATATTGTGCTGTTTGATTCCTTCAAACAAGAGAAATTCCTTGAAACAAGCATAGTGCTCATTCTAAAGCCTTCGAGCGATGGTATATTTTTTCTAGTGATTTTTAATAATTATTTCAATTCACGTGTATTTTGTAATGTAATTGTTGACGTTTCATTGCATAAAATAGATGCTGTTTAATTTTTTTCAGTTTTGGAGCAAATATAGTTGCTTGTCTTACGGCTCCCGGGCGATGGTATACCTTTTGCTTTCAATATTTAAGTAATTATCGTGAATAATGCAATTTTTAATTGCACGTATATTTTATAAATATAATTCAGTTGGTATGTCAAGGTTTCGTAGATTGTTCATTGTATAAACTAGCTGCTGTTTTCAATTTTAAAACGAATACATTCGAAGTTTGGAGAATATTAGAATTTTGAAGGGAGTAAATGTTCTTAACTACAGCAATCTTGCATATATCGATTTAAACCACGATTCGTTGTATTTAAAAATAAAAGTTATAATATTTAATTTATTTGCCCGAAAGTAGCAAAAGGTATTCCAAAATTTTAGCAATATACACGGTTGATAATGAAATCTTCACAATAAATATGCCACGTATAAATCTTTCAATTTTACACCGCAATTATTAAAATTAATTAATGCTTTTCTGCTGCATATATTTCCAATTTTTTAAAACGTATATAATATCTTTCGCCATGATAAAATGTTATGACAATCTTCCTTCCTTTTCCCTTCGTAATTATATAACGCTTAGAGTCATAATAAAATTATTATTATTGAATTGTTATTAGATCACCGATTAGATTGTTTGCTCGTCTGCTACAGACATTGTCTGATAGGTTTAAATTTTCTGATAAAATATCGATACAATGCGATGCGCAAGTATTATGCGCAATTAATATCTTTATTTTATGACATATCGAAAATATTTTTTTAAGTTTAAATTTAGATTTTATCGAGGTATTCGATACTGTCCGAGAAACATTGAGAATTAATTTTTCTCATGTTCTGAGAAATATTTCAATTTAAAAGACCCTTGCAGCGAGTAGAATTTTTGCTGTATTTTTGCTATATAGCACTTGAAAGCACGAGTTTCCATATGTTCCAGATTGAATGTTCAATAAAAACAGAAATATCTATGCCTAGAAAAGCACAGTCTCGGATGCTATAATCAGCTCTTTGATGGATTATTTATAAACCAATAGTATATCACATCCTACATACGGCATAACAGAATATCGATTTTAATCAGGCAAGAAATATTTGAAAAAACAATTAAAAAAATATATTCTATATTATTAGAGAAAACGGCACGGAACGGATGGTATGACAGTGGCAAAAGAAGAAGTAAAAAGATAAATTGTTCGCGATGCAACGATCAAACGATCTTATCAATCTACGTGTACACACCAAGTTGAGACAGAAAGTTATTTTTCTTGGAAGCTGTAGAAACGAGTACAAAAGTAAAGGTGTGCAAACACGATGTTTATGAAAAATTTCATATCGGCAAAGTTGCATGCAAGAGATAAATATTTCCACATCAATTGTTTGTGTTCTATATATAAGTTTTTTTTTTTTTTTTTTTTTGAGATTCGAGATTCTTATAATCCTTAATCAACTGTGAAGTAGTCAAATTTCCTAGCTGAAAACTCTTGTGAAAGATATACATAAGATATACTCGACAGTAGAAATTGATGCGAGATGAGTGAAATTAAAAGTGAAACAAATCTACTTTTAGTGATTTTTCGAACGAACCATCCACTCGCCACGATATTACAAAAAGGGATAAAATAAAACGGTTCGTTAATAACAGCTTTTTTCGTCTTCAATTTTCCAATTTTAATAATAATTCCAATTTTTAGCTTGAGCGTCTAATAATTCTTCGATCCTGTAAATTTCATGTAAATTTCAATGACAAATCCTTGTCAACGTTAATACAACGGGAAATTAACAAACTACGAGTCCAGCCCGAAACGATGAGAAGAGCAAACGTAGCTAAAGTGTGGTTCTGAAATCGCTGGTTAAAACTGGATCACGCAGATTAACCTTAATATCAAAAGCTTACATCGAGAAACCATAGGACATCGTTTCTGCTCGAGGAAGGCAAACGGATCACTGTCACGAGAACCAAGACATTTGTCCCATTTCCATTTTACGGGCACACTTTTGCCTCGTCTTATTCTTCGCCTGGCGAAATTCAAGAAACAGACAGAAACGAACGAAGAAATAAATTTCTAGAGGATCAAGTTGTCTGATTGTGTTAGGCTGGGTAACGAAATCATTCAAGGAGGGATTAAAAAATTTTTAATGCAGCATGCATGTTGTTATTCTGTTCCCTTTTCTTTCGCAAAGACCGGATCAAGCAATTGAAGCGAAAGCACACAATATTTCTGCCTTTTTGCCAAAAAATTTCAACAGGTATATCCTTTTGATATTTTTTCAAATTATTTTATGAGCGAAAGTTTACTATTGGTTTAACACTAGAACTACCGACAGTTGAGACGTAGCTATCTCTACCAAAACCAATCAAAATGATTGGCACTGGTATAAGTAGCCATGATACAAAATTACTTTTATTTTAAATGAATAAAACAAAATTAAAGTTCATTATATTAATCCTTTAGCTATCCCTGTAAAAGTCATTACATCATTGCGAAGAAAAAATGTAATGAATGAAGCAGGAATTTTAAAATAAAGTTGTCAGACCAGTCAAAATGACTGGTGTGGTAGTTCTAGTGTTAATTAAATTATTTTAATATTAATATTTCAGCGATGATTTTTGTTGCAATTTCGCGTGTATATTACTAAATAATCACCGTTGTCATTATAATATAATATGTAATACAACGTAACATTGGAAAGTTGTCCCAACTTACTTATTGCATAATCTAACAGAAGAGAAAGGTTAGATTAACACTAGAACTATCAAAATGGTAAAAATGACCACTTTATAATATTTATTAAAATACTTTATAATATTTGTTAGAAATTTTCTAGATATGACATGAGTGTATTTCTAGAGATTCTAGAGAAAAAAAAAAACTTGTGCAAGTTACCTTTCTATTTTTTTTACTTTAATGTCTCTGATGGGAATTTTACGCTTCATTCGTCGATAGTTCTGGTGTTAATCTATATTTAGGGGAAATTTACAGCTGCAAAATGATCCACAGACTGTGTACGATATTATAAAAAATTAGTTTTAATTTCTATTTCTTTAGTTATAATATTATAAATTATATTTATAATATTATAAAAAATTATATTATAAAAAATTAGTTTTAATTTCTTTAGTTATAACGTAGTCTAGTGGCATACTACATACGCATGTCGCGATTTCAAGCTGATTGCGAGCGGAAAGTCTATAAAAATGACTTTTCCTCGGGTCAACAAGCCACGTTTTCCATTCATACCTGTGTCGTGCACGTGTGGCAAAGTGCACGCGTGCCGCCGCCTCGATGAATAGCTTTAATAAAGAGCGCAATTTCAGTCGCAGTGCCATACTTGAGGATTGAATATATCTGTAACTATACAGTCGTCTATTCTCTCTCTGAGGGGAGCATCGCCAGGGAGTGTTATTCACGCGAAAACTTTGCGAGAACTTTGCAATTCGTAGCAAAGTTTTGCCGAAACGACGATGCGTGTAATAATGGCCGCGGATATATCGATGAAAATTTCACGTGAGATATACCGGAATTCTAATATCAGCTGATTCAAGAGGAGGTTTGTGGATTGAGTATCAAAATATTGATGACAAATATCAAAATATAATGTGCAAGAAAAGAGATGTAGTATACAAGTACAAATTGCATGCAAAGAATTACAAATAGAATATGAAGTGTAATTAAAACATAAGTAAAATTGAATATGAATAAATGATACATTGAGATTCGCATGGGTAAATAGATGTAAGATAGTTAAAATTGGACAGTGCTGGAAAATCATAGGATTTCTGCTCGAAAGGTTGTTGACGGAAGGCGGGAAAATGATTGCCGGAAGACCGGTATCGGAAGTCTCACGACGATTGCCGGAAGATCGCTGTCGGAAGACCGTTATCGGAAGACTGATTTCGGAAAAAATTCTCAATCGTCTCGCAAGACATCCTAAATGTATTGTAGTATCACTTTAGTTTCCTTCCGTTTAATTGTACTAGATGATAATATATGCTGATCGTAGAAATGCATGAAAAGAAAGAAAGTGTGCACAAAGTGAGAGAAGCGTTTCTGTTTGAAAAGGAGAGAGTCGATTTGAGTTGTTAAAAAAGAATTCATTTGAACTGTGACTGCATACATTAGTTGTTAATTTGTGTTCATCTTGCTTAATCTCCAGCACTGTTATTAAATAAATATTATTTATATTTATATCTCCACAGTATTAAAATTAATATTAAAAACATTCAACGAAGTTAGCCTGTCAAACTTTCATCGGATTAAATTAAAGGTACCTTTTTATATCTGTGAATGTAAAGGAAATTTGACTATTATACAAAAAGGAGGTCGAAAAGGTTGGAAAAATTTGGAAAATACACAGAATATTCTTCGTCTTTCTTCTGTGCTCGCTCTGTCGCGCTGTGAAAGAAGAAAAAAGAACGCGCACGAAAGGATCTCGAGCAGCCCCTCGTCCCTCGTGCTTTTCTAATTTTTCTTTTTTTTTTTTTCACCCTTCGTAAAACCCTCATTAAAACGCGGCGAAAGACAATTCCACGTCTTGCACCCGCTTTCAAGCTGAATGAAACATTCGACTTCCACGACGGAACATTTTCTCTTCAGTAACTGACGCCACGCTGCAATTACATGTAGCAAACACACATACATACACATACATACACGCTTCGTGAAAGTAATTTGAACATTATTATGAAAAATTTTTACATATATTTTACGTGCATTATAATTTATAATAGTGTCGACTTAACGTCTAACAAACGTACGAATCATTCGTATATGTATTTATATGTATTCGACTCGTGAAACAAATTTGTTGTTGAAAATTTTCCTGAATACCGCGCGTATTATGATAAACTTCTATTTTCTACGAAATTTCATTTGTCATCTGACTAATGAAAAACCAATTCGAAAATACACGTGAAAAAATTAAAACTATTTATAAAGGACTACAAGTATTGCAATCAAAATCTGAATTGATGATACAAGGATTCAGATCTTAATTTAAGTCGTTATAATAGTCATTATATCGAAATATAAAATATTCCGATTGATATCGCTCAAGTGTTGAGATAAATTTAAAAATGTGTAAACAAATATTACAA
>NIPQ01091817.1:0-13191 GCA_002806875.1 Lepidotrigona ventralis hoosana
AGTACTTTGTAGTAATCGCTTTATGGTGGATGAAGTTTTGATTAAAAACATGATAATGTCTTAACTAATATTTTTTTTTTTTAACTGTTATTTATTTATTTTCGCAAGTATCATCTGAGCTTATTTGCATTTGGAATAACTGTTTAGCCACTCTATTTTCTTGATAGTCTATGATTGTTACCGATATCGTTTGATTGGTCGATTCAAATAGCATCAAAAAATTTTACCGGTACGAAAATATAGTGTTCAGAATAGTGAATAAAATCTAACTGTCTTACAATATCCTGCCTTAAACTTCATCATGAAGATGTTGGATAGGCTGCAACGTCCCTTCCCGATTTTAGTGTATTTTTAAAAGTATTTTTGGAAATAGAAAAAAAAAAAGATAATCTGTCAGAGGGAAGTAATTGTCTTACTTTGACATTATGGACAGCAATTTGACGAAAATGAACAAAGGCTGTTGGAAGTTCGACGAGGAGGATCGAGGTGAGGAGTCTTGAAACAGGCAGTTTACTGAACGTTAAATGTCAAAAGACATATTAAAACAAATAATTACGTTATAATTGTAACATTGCGATTATTTTTCTAACTAATTACTAACTGTACAGCTATATGTTGCGTGCACGTCATATCTTTTTCGATATTAAAACTACCGATAATC
Source organism: Lepidotrigona ventralis hoosana (assembly GCA_002806875.1). Lineage (NCBI taxonomy): Eukaryota > Metazoa > Arthropoda > Insecta > Hymenoptera > Apidae > Lepidotrigona > Lepidotrigona ventralis. The sequence continues at coordinate 662 of NIPQ01091817.1, forward strand.
ACGACATCAAAGAAATCAAAATGAGTTAATGAATTTGACTATTATTTTAGTAGATCTAGCGTTAAGGAACCTCGTTGGCAAATGAATTAATGTTAGAAATTCCGAATATATATATCATAATTAATTATCATAATTAATTATATATCATAATTAATATATATATATATCATAATTAATTATCATAATTAATTATATATATCATAATTAATTATATTTCCGAATATATATATATCATAATTAATTACGATCTCACGCCTTACCAAAAGAATTAGACGAATATTAATTTTATAGCGTTGTACATAGACATTGAAGAGGAAGACACTGAGGAAGATAAAAGAAATAAAGTATACAGCTTTTGGGATCAAACGCCTGATCTACTTTTAGAGGAAATTTTTTCTTATTTAACTATCCGTGAAAGGTATTATGCATCTTTGGTATGTAGGTCATGGTATCGTGCTTTTAAATTACCAAGGGTATGGTCTACCTTTACGTTGGAAGATAATACGCTTACTAGAGGCAAATTTAATTATCACAGTGGTTGGCAATATGTCTTAGATCACATGAGAACTTCTACCTGTTTGAATAAAATTGGCAGGAATATTAGATCTCTGGTTTTCGAACCTATGTTGAATTTCTACAATCTGTATGAATTCATGAACATGATATCTTGGTATACCGAAAAGATCACATGAGAACTTCTACCTGTTTGAATAAAATTGGCAGGAATATTAGATCTCTGGTTTTCGAACCTATGTTGAATTTCTACAATCTGTATGAATTCATGAACATGATATCTTGGTATACCGAAAGACAAGGATCGGATAATACGTCAGTGGCAGGTGTTGGTACTCACATTCACCGGCTTAAGTTTACATTTCCCTGTAATATGGCAAATACAGATGACCCTGATAGTATTAGGCTTTTTGGTACTGGCGGAAAATTGTTAGAAGCATTGAAAAGGTTGATGCGTAATTTACGCAATTTGAGATGTTTAGAATTGATAGACCTCATGTTAGATAGCAAAGAAGCTTTACATTNAAGTCATAAACCTACAGATATACTTTTGCCTATTGATTTGTTAGAACATGGGAATATTCCATGTCACAGTATTGTTTTAGATACCCCAAATACACAGGTCAGTGTTTTTTTGTGAAATATGATAACCGATTGTGGAATTCTGGTACGATGTGAAAATTTAATAACAAAAAGATTAATTACATAGATTAAATATTTCAGATTTCGCCTTCAACTATTCTTAATCACGGAACATTTTTCGAATCGACAATAAGAGTATATGCGTTCAAATTGGTACGATGTGAAAATTTAATAACAAAAAGATTAATTACATAGATTAAATATTTCAGATTTCGCCTTCAACTATTCTTAATCACGGAACATTTTTCGAATCGACAATAAGAGTATATGCGTTCAAAGGTCTAACCAGATATTTCGCGCCTAGAAATTTTTCACAAAGATTGGACGAAGCAATAGTACAATTTTGCAAAATGTGTCCGAATCTTCATACACTGGTATCACTTTGTGTTTGAACGAATTTCTGATGTATATATATATATATATATATATCTGTGACTTTCTTAAGACTAACAAAACCTGTGTGATAGCATGCGTTCGAATTTTTGTTGTACAAAAGGCTTTATCGCTGTTCGTGTAAGTTTTATCTAACTAGCCCGTGTATATAATAAAATAAATTGAAAGAAACACATTGAAAATATAAAAAATATCTTTTACAGCTTCTATGGATCTATTTATGTACATATGTTGTGTGGCAATATATCAGTGATTTGTCAATAGTACACAAGGCAACAGATTTAAATTCAGATCGATTACTGTATCAATGACTTGGAAGCCAATCAGTGGGAGACAAAGATTTTACCATGACACATTTGATTACATGCCTGGGAATTTAGTTATTGAATGAATAACACTTCACGCAATTGAGTTAACCCACGGATTGGTTTCTTTGATATATTCAATTAATATATTTATCAAATAACCTTCTTTTAAATGACTAACTTATAAAAAAAGAATTTAAGTAATTAAATTCATAATTTAATAAACTTGTACATTTAATAAATGTTTCTCTGCAGATGATACGAGATAAAATTTCAACTGCCACGATATTAGAAATCGTGTCTACGGCAAAGAACTTGCGTTGCTTATATGTCCGGAGATATTCGGTTCTAAAGAAATGTGATGGGGATTGGTTAAAAATTATGAATTGGTCACCAGCACATTATCAATGGATTAAAAAGAATAGTTGTAGTTATGCAAGTACAGAAAGGGAAGTATCTAAAATATTGAACTACAGGTGGTATATGTTAACTGAAAGAGAATTTAGAGATCAAATGGTGAAATTACATTTATGATGTTTCTATTGAGAAAAGAGAAAAATTCTTACAAAAAGTGTTTTATATCAAACAGATTATGTAATTACGCAATAATTACATATTTATAAAGTAATACGTGTGTAAATAATATTGCTTGTATAGTTCATGTATCTACATTTTCTAATATAATCTACTGTGATGATGTATCTAAGAGATTATTCATTGAAATGATTGACAGGGATTGTTATATACAGAGATCTTATATACGATCGTCAAATATGCAATATAATAAAACAACACTAATTACAAGTATTTCTACTTTATTTTATCATATAATATATAACCAAGAATTCCTATGTTATATTATAACTTATGTAATTATGTACAATGCCAACTTATATATTTTTATATATTTAGACAAGGTAACTTATTTAAATAGTTACATCTAATACTTATTTAAATAGATGATTATAATTAGTGTACGAATCTGTATATACTCCAAATTAAGTATTATTTGTAAAAGTTAAAACATCATAATAATTCGAGCATTAGAGAATTCTTTTTACAAAAATTATATACTAACATAGCAATATTCATTAAATTCAATAGAGAAAAACAAATATAACAAATATCGAACATTTGTAATATATACATATTTTAATAACGTATATACAAAATTTAAATAGTATTAAACAACATTGAGTAACAGTAATGGTCTCAGTTACAATTAGGAACAAGTTAAAACAAATTTTCTATTTGATCAATTAAAACAATATTCAAAGTATAATATTTTCTTTTCTTGCTCATTTCTATTTACAATTTAAAATAATCCATCGTGGAAAACAGTACGCAATAAATTTTCTCCAGTACTTACAGAATGTATAATAAATAAAAATTTTAATTATATTTTCTTATTTTAAAAAAATTATCTAGTGTAAAAGCAGAAAGTTGAAGAATTACGGTGCCAAGGCTGCTGATCGTTTATCTCGGTTTTTATTACGTTGTATCGTACGTGCTTTGAATGCAGCTGCATTCATCAGTGTCTAAATAAAATTCACGAAATCAATTATTTCATCTTTTTAAAATTAATTACAATTAATTTATTGGAATGTTCACATTATAAAACTCACCCTTTCCAATTTAGTCGTCTTCTGATTCAGTGATACTGGTAAAACTTTGTTACCAAGATGAAAAATTTCGCGCAGGAGATGATTTTCTGCAAGATGAATATTTATACCCGGACCAAGTAATCTACAACACGCGTTGTACTGAGTTCGTGCACACCATCCTTCCAAATATAGGATTTCTTGGCCAAATTTTACATGCATTTCTGGTACAATGTCCTCCTAATAAACATTACAGATATTCTCAGCAATGAAGAACATGATTGCGTATATCGATATGCGAGTAATATTCGAATATCTACATTACGAAACGCACCTCTATGTAGCGAAGTATATCTCTGAAATTAGCTCTCTGTTGCTTACGATCTTTTTTTGCTCTGTACTTGTTCGAATCCGTAGCCAGATCTTTTAATATCTCGATTAAATCCAATGACCAATCTTGCTCGTAGTCGTCAGAAAAATCACGACCAAGCTCGAATATTATAGCTAGAGCCTCTCCAGCCGACAACCTTATGTCCAAATGTGGTGATTTCAATAACTCGCGCAATTTATTCAAGGACCTGCGGCGAAAACCATTAATTTTAATATTTTATTCTAATTAATTTTTGAAGATACTTACGGCATGTAGCTGTTAATTTTATCACTCGCAAGCAAATTGTATATATCAGCTGGTGCCATTATTGTTAAAAGAAGCGTCCATGATGAAATAGCAGCTGCGTGTAATGCTGCGATCTCCGAAGAAATAGTTGCTATAGCACCATTCCCTTTTAGATAAGAACCAGAAAAAATACTAGATAGCAATTGCATGATTTCAATAGTAGCGGTCGCGTCATTGCCTGATAAAAATTGATTCATGCTCAGAGCCCAACAACACTACAAGTAGATAGATAATTTATTATTCATATATAAATTGAATCATTATCTTTTTTTCTTCCTCTGTGGTGTCGTACCTCTGAACGTGCTTGTGTAGAAGCTGTGGTGTCACTGGCGATAAAAGTCAAAGTACTCTTTAAATCTCGACAGACTACTTCTGCACTTTCGAAAGCTCCCAGTTGAACACAAAGCAAAGTACTTAATCTGGCTGCTGTAGATTGTTCTTCGCTACGGCCCTTTTTCAAACCTCGCTCTATTGAATCTGTGATGGTCATTTTCCTATCTTCTACAAAGTCTGGAATATACTTGATAGCAAATATTTTCTCCATTCCATTGAAACAGATTGTTCTGCCTTTTGCACTCTTCTGTGTTAGACCATCGATTGCTCCCTTCAATTTTTCTTCGAATGCTTCTTGCTGTGTAAATTCATCAACCTCGTTGTCGTTCACATCATCTAACATGCTGCGATTGTCAGATTGACTGCTGGACACGCTACATGCATCGTTATTGATAGAATCTTCATCAGATGTTAACTCAGCTCTCTTTCCACCATGACCTGTAGAAAAAATAATTTTCTCATTTCATTGTGTAATTTTACAAATAGCAATTGATCAATGAAGAAAGGAATTAATATTTGCATTTACTTTATGCAGATTATATGTATATATATATATTAGTCAAAGATAATACTTATTAAAAGTATATGTCACATTACATAATGCAAAACCTAAACAGCTGTTAGCTCCTGCTGTCTGAAATAATTATACCATATGCCTAGCTGCAAAGAAATTAACTCATTATAAATGCATAAAAATTCCTGCAGAAACATTTATGTAACTTATGATAAACAAGAAAATTACTACATTATATTGCAATTATAATGAATGCAATTTTTCAAGTGTTTATAATACATACTGAAACAAATCGTTTATGATTTGTATAAGCAGACAATTACGTAAAAATTAAATCGTCATAATTTTTAAATGTTTGATATACATATATAATCAACATTCTTAAAGTTAGCTAACGTTACTGTAAGCAAAATAAGACGCAAAAGTATTGTTTATATAGTCGGAAATCGCATCGCGGAAGTGATAAATTTATAATAATAATTATTTAGTGAATACTAAATAATGCAAGATCGAGTGCTAATGTGTACGACGATCTAAATTTAATGCAGGTGACAGGAAAAATCGGTTGTTTTGGAAAGCATGATTCATCCATCTAATTCTTCGCGCTGGCTTCTACCTAACGTACGAAAAGCGGGAAGTATCTCTTCGCGAGAATCAAATCGACTGTTGCGCGATTTGAATAAAAAGAAATTCGATCGGTCGAAACAAAGCATCCTCGCATTGTCTCTCGCATCTCTTACATCTAATAAGAACGAGTTGGTTGGTAATTGATATCGTTGGTTATCGATAAGTCGAGCGTAGAAATTCTTCCTGCCTTGCACCTAACCCAGACCCATGTGCGAAAAGCATGAAAGTCACATGGGGGTGGTGTCACGACGTCGTATCGTTTCGAGCGTGCCGTCCGAAAAGATTTCGTAGATCGATACGATTACTTTTTTCGATCGCGAAACAATTTCACATCATGTGGAGAAAGAAAATCAGGAAATTAATTTGCAATGTAACAGGTGAGGTAGGACGAAATAAATCTTCGACGCTTGATGAGTCATTCCGAGGGAACAACACCAATAACTTAATAAAGAATTCGGCGCGTGGTGAAACGGAGAGTCGACTCTTTCGATCGACGACTGACCTTGGGGATATCTCGCCATAACGATTTTCATCAGAGAGTAAACAATAGAAACGAAATGTAAAATCAAAATAGCCGTCTCTTACCGGATTTTCGTCTCCTGCCTCCTTTGCCTGGCATCGTTCTTCACTTTCCTTATTGCACAATTGATACTAACGAAAATACTTAATCAAGAGGGTAAATGTCTTGCACTATTAATTTTCTTTCGTATACTGAACACGCTGCATGAATTTTTAATTAAAATCTGGTAAAAACTCATTAACATGTTGCGAATCGTTCAAAACATACACGTCGAGACAGCCTACGATGGGCTTTCTCAAAGTGCACTGTCTTTCACGAGCTGCGAACCTACCCGAACATTGACGAAAGTGCACGAATATTCTGAGCGCACATGCGTCGCCGTTTCCGTGAACGTCACGTGCTCGCCAATAGACGGGTCGATTTAGTGATCCAAGAGGACGCAACCAATCAGCTTGTACTAGTTGAGCTACCACGCATGCGTCGTGCCCGTTCTCGTCAGTTTCAGTGGAAAATATTCTCGAATCGTTTGAGCGTTTCGCGCGCAATACATAGAACGTGCTGCAACATCTTTTAAGGAATTTTTATTCACAATTATTTAAGGTATTATTATTTACAAAGTTTCGAATGGCATTTAGTCGGGTGTGTGCATGCATTTGATGTAGATGGAAAAGATTTATTTTATAAAAGTGTCATAGCGCATCGTTAATGTCGAAGAACATCACCGTGATCTATGAAAGTCATTAGGATATAAGGTATGAACATTGAATATTATTATTACTTGTGCCATTGTAAAGAGATTTATATCATAAAATAACGAAGATCGAGTATTATTTTATATTTTTGGATATAAAAACACGCTTTACAATGATACATTTTCATTGCAACAATAACATATGAATATATACAACGAAGGAATGAATATACATATTTATACATTTAACCTTAAATATAAAAAAAAAAAAGATACAATAGCTATACTACAATAAATTAGAGGTACATAAAATGATTACAATTGTGTGTCTTATTATTGCATATAATTCACAGTACTTATATATACAAGTTGGTATGAATTTACTCAATTACATTACTATAGTACAAAATTGAATATATTCCAAGTGTAGCAAAAGTGAAGATAGATCTAGATTCTACTATAGTTGTAATTTATATTTAGTTTTTGCCTGCATATTCAGATGGACACTTATAAATATGTCAGTCTATTCTGAAGCACCAGAATCGTTAGAACAGTACAAATTTTGTTTGTTTTAATTACATTGGAACCAATGTAGTGAAAATGATTCTTAAAGATAAAAAAAATTTATATATATATATATATATATATATATATTGGAATGTTACTTTTACTTTCAAAAGTATCACATATTATGCTTCATTAGAAATCTAAGATGGTTTTAAGAAATGAAATTCATATTTGTGGGAAAAAATCTTTACCTTTCAAAGTTGTGTTTCTTTGTACATAAAGTCTGTCGGAATTAATTTTATACAAGTCTTAATGGGAAAAATACTATGCTTATTACAATTAGTAAATTAACCGTTAAGTTAGAAGCAGTAGCATTTTGTACAGTTATCAAGTTCTGACATGGTGTTACTCTTCGAATAAAATTGAATATAGAATCTACAATATTTGCTGGTGTTGGATCTGAGCATTTTTCCAATTCCTTTACAACACAAGTTTGGAGTTTTGACATGTCTCTGCAGATATACAAAAAAAAATGTAATTTATAGTTTTTAGTTTTTTTAATGTTTTTAGTTTATTTATTATATATATTGATCCTTACGTGCATTCTTTATTTCCAAGAACAAGGAATGGAAGGCTATCTATTGTTTTTAAAGATTCACTGTTGGATTCTAACTGGGGCATATAATTTCCTAAAGTAGAATTAATACATTGTAGAGTTTCTTGTTGTTTTGATCGCAAACACTCTGGACCATTAGCAGATATGAAAACTGTAAGCAAAATGTTTTTTAATAATGGTTAAAGATTACTTATATTAAACGATCCAGAATGTATACATACGGGCAATACGATCTCCTTCTTTGTAACATACAAAATTTAAGAGAGAATTTGTGATATTTTGAATGATTTCTTTATTTTCTCGTTCCTTTGCTTCCAAGCAAGGCTCTAGCCCTGTAGTGAAGTTTCTGACACATTGCTTCAGGATGGGAGTTTTTTGGCAGTAATTTTTGAACACTATATCCAAATCTCCAGTAGGTTTGTATTTTTCCATTTCTATCTCCAGTTTTGTGAAATTAACAAATGACGTAAGGCACTGTTCTAGTTTGACGGTTGCATTCATAGCATTTTCGTATGCACCCTCTCCTCCATATTTCTCGCATTTCTGCTTGATAACACTCGTAGTTTCCTCAAGCATTTGTACCATAGATGTTTTGTTACTCACATCCGAAAGTATATTAGATACATTTAGGCTGTTCAAATCAATGACACCAGAAACTTTGTTTAATACTTCTTCTGCGTTAGGCATATTCTCTTGAGAGATTGTATGTCCAAGAAAGCCTGTGATGAAAAATAATTGATCGTTAATATATTAATTTATATAAAAAAAGCAATTTTCTTTCTTCCTTATCTTTTGTAAATAATTTTAAATAATTCAAATGTTTTTTACAAATTGCAGTATTCTATAAGTAGTAAATTTTCAATAATTTTTAGCTCAAATATTCAAGAGTTAACTCAATAAAAACTTTAACTAGATTAAAAAGTATTTGTTACTATTTGTAGACTTAATGTCTCAAAAATGTTAATATTAAAATTAAGTTATATTTTAAATTTCTTTTTTATTTTTTAAATTTTAATATTAAATTTAAATTTTAATATTAAACGCCGAAGTATTTCCTGTTTGGAAAGGAAGTAAACACGTCATCTCGAACGGACTTTGTATTGGTTGCCTTGATTTCTAACTACAAACTGTCTATTTTTTACTTGCATAATCTCCAAGAGTTATTAAGTTATTTTTTTTTTCCACTTGATGTTATGCTGATAACAATCAAAACTAGTTTCAATTTATTCTTCTTGTTTTACGCGTATGCATACATATGTATAGGTTATGATAAAGCAGAATTTCATGTAAAATAGATCTGAATAGTAAGACATGTAACGTTTTATTAATAATAATAGACATGTTTTTTCTGCATTTTGTGCATGCTTTCTTTGTAAAAAATTGAAGTAGATTCATAGAGTACAAAGTGCACGAGCTAAATCAATGTGCAATCTGTACGTTCATCGCACGTGTGCAACAATAAGTATTTGTCCAATACAAAGAGAGAGTAATACGATTTAGTTTCACCTTATATCAATAATTAATTACGATAATCATTATATATTTCTATAAATATTTATACGAAGAACTCTACCTATGCTCTTACAGAGAGAATATATAATGTCGATAAATTGAATATTCAGTATGCGGTAATTGCATTTAATCTTAATGACTATTATCGATTGCTAGATCATGAGTTGTTATCGTTTATTGATCGTAAAATCGAACGCGAGATTCGAGATTCACTGTTCTCCATGGTCGATACGGAACAATGACCACTGGTACTTTTGAATAATACACAACGGGGAACCAACTACGTTTTCGATTGGAGTTACCAACTTCAGTGTGTTCGTTGATGAAACAACGCTTCATATTAAATGTCATATAAAAAAAAAAAATTAATCAATGATAAACATGATTTTGCATATACAATCTTGCTATGTCAATTTCTTTCTTCTGTCTCTGTCAACTGTATACGCGAGTCTTTTATTTTTGTAAGATATCGCAGGTCATGAATCATCGGAACAAATTCTGTCAACGGGAAAAAAAAGAAAAAAGAAAGAATACAGAAGATGCGGAAAACGATCTAGTCATTTCTCGCTAATAAGTAGTCATTAGTATTCCTTGTAACAACTTACCACAAAGGAATATCACAATAATTGGCGTGGTACAGTATTTGGTCATCTCTATTTTGTTGCTGAAAAATATGTTCGATCAAGGATTGTGTGGAGATGTTTGCCAACGTCGAAACAGCCTATCAATTCACCGTGAAAAAGAAGAATATGTATGCGATGAGGTAGGAATCACAGGTTCAGTTATGCATCGATATGGGTGTCACTGTAGTGCCTCGTCGGGCACATTCGAGTTGTTCTGTTTGTTGAGAAAAACGTGCACCGATGCCCGTCAACGTTGCCCGGAATATTAGTGAAGGGAAGAGAACGAAACACAGCAATTTAGAAAGCGGGGAACAGAGATACACTGTACTGACTCGCAAGACTGATATTCCGATACTGAGCTGTTGGGCGCACGCGCTCCGCTTATATAAACCTCATACTCTCTGCTTCTGCGTTAATTTTAATCCAATTTTACGTACATCGTATAATGTAATTCTAGTTATCTTGCATAATTTTTATTGATTTAGAAACAAACAAAAATAAAATATACCAAGCAAATAATTGTGTCTGTGTAATTCAATAGTAGTTGAGCGTTGCGCTCGTTACGCAAAGAGTTGCGACATTTCAATTGACTTTTAATAATATAAAATTTAAGCAATTTTTAAAATAGCTCAGAATAATTTTAGAAAATATGAAAAATGTTTCGGCATATGATATTTCTTTATTTGATAATCTATTTATGATGAATTTTATAAAAAATTGGATATCAAAAAACCTTGGTAATTGTTAATATCCCTTTTAATCTGGTACTTATATTTATTCGTCGCTTTTCTTCGTTATATCTGTTGCACATTTATATATTATTTCGCAAGTTTGCCACAGTAAATGTTCTGTCAAAAAAAAAGTATTCCCGTCTGTCGCACGGGGGATCGGGGTTAGATTCTTCGCCGAGGAGATTTCATTTTTGCAGAATTTTCAAATAACTTTCGCGTTTGTCCTTTTCTTTTTCCATACGATCATAAAAGATTTTAGTGGAATTTTCAAAGCATATATACTTCTATTAGCCTTTATAATATAACGAGATCCTAAATTAAAGCATCAAATAACGGCGCTGATTGATGCAATGACAATCAGGGTCGCATGCGACAGCCTGTCTTTTTCAATAGGGACTATACCAATGTCCACACAATTTTCAGTTATACTTATTAGGTCCTTATCTTCTTGGAGTAGTGCCATAAAAAAGGGACAATGTTGCATTTAAAACCTAGCCGATAATGCAAGTCACATTCAGGTATATAATAAAGAAATAAAATCCAGACCCCATACGAATTATTAGGATTTATTTAAGGACGTGGTAGAATGTTTGATTACAAAAAATGTCAGACACAGTTAAAAATCAAGCAATTTCAGCATTTCTTACAGGTAAAAATGTGTTCAGGATTGTAGTTGATCAGTCAAATAGAAAAAAAAACTTTGTTAAACCAAAAGAAGTAAATTGGCAGGAAATATTTTATGATAATCTTTTTAATGTAATAGGCAGGAAAAAACAGAATCAGTGAATGACAAAATGAGTTCAATGTCCCTTCTTCCAACACTACTTCTAACTATTTATACAAGTATGAGTGTGTGAGATTTGGGCTACATTTTTAATTGTAAGAGATTACACAAACGACATGGACCACTTGAGCGACCCTGCTTGAGCTTTATCTTCTCAGGTTTCTGTCCATTTATTCATTGGAGTAACTTGGATATGTGACACTTGATCTGTTTTGTTAGGCAGTACATATCTATGAAATCTGATACAAATAATAATAGAAAAACGAGAGAGATTGTATTCATATATATAATATGGATAAAAAGGAAAAATTTAAAGAGCAACATATGTAAACATAATAAATTTCTTTAGCAACATGATAAATTTCTTTTAGTCTACCAATAAGATACAATTTGTAATTATCCAACTGTTGGTTGTATAGTGATCAACATTCCCAAACAATTGGCGATGACAATATCTTCCATCTCTAATGGAATTGTAAGTATAAGATCAATTGTAACATCAAGCATACAAAACAGTCGTGAACTTCTCGACAATATAATGATCAGTATTGACATCCTGCAATAAACTGAAATTAACATTCAAGAAACTAAACAATGAAAGATCATGTATTACATATCGAACATAATCTTAAAAGACTTACTGTATCTACTACTAGACTATTATTCAACTGCATAATCTCTGTAATGTGGAAAATGGCAAAACTAATAATTATTAAAGAAAAAGTGACTTGGTCAATTACCAGCCGATCAATCTGGTAACATTAGCAAAATATTCATAGTAATTATCAAACGATATAATAAACACTTTTTGTTCAGAAAATGATCCCGGAAACACAATTCGGATTCAGATTCAAACATTCAACGCAATAACAATATTCTCATCCGATATACATACGTTGAACAAAAAAAAAAAAAAAAAAAAAAAAAAAAAAAAAAAAAAAA
>NIPQ01091818.1:10759-37292 GCA_002806875.1 Lepidotrigona ventralis hoosana
GAGAGAGAGAGAGAGAGAGAGAGAGAAGAAGAGAAAACGGTGGGGGGGAGGGGGATGGAAGGAAAAGATAAAACAAAGAAAGGGCAGACGTACCTGCTGTGACCGGCGATGACAAAGATAGTAGCAGCCAGCAGGTCGATGACACCCACACAACGGCGCAGGCAAGCCCACCGTTGCAGAAATCACGGCGCATCCTCAGCGCATCAAGTGATTTTTTTTTTCTTTTTTCAATCGGTTCCGCTATATCTGAAACCAGCGCAGTGAGAAGGGAGATCAGAACGTGTTGCTTGGTGTTCTTTTTTTTCTTTTCTAGCCAGCCGACAATTTCGGATGATTCAGCTCCGTCTCTGAAACAGAGTAATCGTCGCGTCTATCGATCAGATAACACTCGGAAAATGCGCGAATTCAATGTGACGAATTTTCAGATTTCACTGGCAATTTCATGTTATTCATACGTGACTCAATGTACACCCATTGTTTGCATTATTCCGCAAGTTAGTCGAAAATTATTCAGAGATGTAACGCAATGATGAGAATTTCAATTGAACGTTGATAAATTGTTGCAACCCCCTTTTATTATCGATGCAATCATTCGACGAGCTACTATAACGGTATAACAAGTTTTACACACACACACACACACACACACACATATATATATTTCATCAAGCCGTTGCTGGAGTATAATCAAAGTAATGGATATTGATTTTTTTTTTTTTAAAATTTCNTCTTGTGACAAATTTTTTGGACATAATCTCTCGTGATATATATAAATTTATGTTTACTTTGTTTATATCACGAACTTCTTCTCGTGAATCTGTGTTCCTTGTTACATCAAACTTTCATGAAACATTAATTTCTACTTTGTACAAACTTTACTCGTTCAACCATTTCAACCATCTAATTCGTGTACTTTGACAAAATTTACATACTATAACCACAAAAAAAAAAAGGAAAGAATGTTCGAATACTTATGAGCGGTAGCGTACGCACAGTACGTATGTGTACATACGTAGAAATTGCATTCTTTGGCGTTTTAGAAAGTGCACGCACAAGTGGACATGCCAGCCACTGGTGGCTCGGTTGGATTTCACAAGAATTAATTGACTCGGTGATTCGGTCGAGACTTATCGTCGTGATTTACGCGCCACGATTCACATGAATTTCACGGCGCGCGGCCTTTGCAAGAAAATATACATTTGCAATTTCGTCGTTGTAATTTCCCGCTTGGCGGTTGGGGAGGGAAAACGAGCGGGGAAAAAAGGATTTTAAAAAAAAAGAGGGAAAAAACGAGGGGAACGATAATAAGTAAATGGAGAAAATGGCGTGCACGTGACCCCGTGCGGTTTAGCCCCGAAGGTTTTTTCGAAGCGTTTCGCAGAACAAGAAACGCTGTAATTGCGGGGATTATAAATGAAAATGGTCGAAGGTTAATTTTCGGCCTGGACGTTCCTAATATGCAGCTACGTGGAAGAATGTCCGCGATGGTTTATCTCGAGATAAGATGTTTCATTTGTTCAACACTTTCATCCCTTACTCAGAAAGTTAATTGGCTTTAATGACTGTTATTCGAGGCAATATTCAAGGAGATATGAAGAAAGAAGCTCCGTAGTAAGCTTTTGTTAAAGAGAAAATTCGAAATCTACACGGAGATAATAATATCGCCTGGAAAGGTAAAATAGAGAGTGCAGTCCGCGTTTAATCTTTTTAATCTTTCGTTGCAGTTTGAGTTTGAGCTTTTAAAATATACTTTTACTAAGAAACGATACGTACGGCTTCAACGGTATAGAATAGAGGGAAACTTCGTTCGGTGAGTAGGTACATGTATAATTGATATAAGGAATTGCAGGGCTCCAGAGTGAAAAGAAATTGTTCCAGGAGGATAATGCAAATTTAATGAACATCCCACGGATGAAGCCGGCGTTTTCCAGAAGACGTAAGACGAGCATGCAGCTTTCGCGCGTGATGAAAATTCATCAAGCTTTACCGAGGCATTTTTAATCAACCAGAATAAGAAGATACGTACACACACATATATATGTATACACAGAACCGAGTCATTGTGGTTCACAGTCTTGCAAAGTGCTCTCTTAACTCGGAAGGAGTATCTCTTTCCGTAAATAAAACAGCGAATAAGCCACGGTATAAGAAGCTCTGTCTATTAAAAGCCAGACAGGATCTGTCGTGCAAAATCACGTATGTTCGCCTTCTAAATCCAAGCTTCACGATCCACTTAAATTCAAAATGTGAAAGAGGAAAACGTGAATCCCGAAGTTGAAGAGGAACGAGAGTGGAAAAAACGTGAAACGAAACGGATGAGCCTTAAAAAATTTAAAGACTCGATGAAAGATAAATACCGGGCAAGCTTTTTCAATTTCCAAAAACGACAAAAAAGAAAGAAAAGAAAGGGAAAAAAAAATGGAAAGGAAGCGCAGGTTCCAATCAACCGGATGTCGATCTCACTGAACGCGACATTTCACAGCGTTCACGCAGTGAAAAATCGAGCGAATTGGCTGAAAAAAAAAAAAAAAAAAAAAAAAAAAAAAAANCTCGATTTTTATAATTCACACGCGTGGAAACGTGCAGCCAATTAATCCGTGAAACAATCCTCGTGGATCTTCCTCGGTATGTGCCTGTGTACGCGTGTGTGTGCGCGCTGTTCTTTCCTTTCTTTCTTTTCTTCTCGTCCTTTTGTATTTCTTCCTCGCACTAGCTCAACGTAGAAATCGGGAAATACCGTTTAGATTTACACGGTGATCGGTGCACTGAATCGCAAAGCAGAGAATCCCGTTCGCAAAGGGAGGAACAGAGACACGAGAGAGCAGACTTCGGATTCGAAATTGCGGTACCGCTCGCAGGTAACGCGCCTTTCGCCGCTCAGTCCGCGCCGAATGACGTTCGTATACTGTCCTGGCTCGGTGCGTTCGGCGGAGCCGGCCTCGTATGATGACCCCCTTCTAGAATTCTACGGCCCTGTCGACGTACGCCAGTCTCTGGACACCGGCGTAACACTAGGAAACGTGCAACGCCAATCCTGTTGGATCCGATGGTTTTACATCGGAAATTTCGCTGACTGGAATCGTTGGATTGCCATCGATCTCCTTTCTGAAAAAATTTAACGATTAAACAAATGGAAAAGAATTTAATTTGTTCTCTCGTTCGTGTAGTTTTCTTTTCTTTTTCTTTTTCTTTTTTTTTTTTTTTTTTTATNTTTTTTTTTTTTTTTTTTTTTTTTTTTTTTAAATGAAATCTTTCAAAGCCGCCTTCGTTTTTCACAGGCTTTTATACCTGACGAATGAAAATCATAATGCAAGAGGTTTCTCTAGTTGAATTTAAGCACTTTGTAATAGCGAGTGAAATTAGTTTTTTAATTGGTTTTTCTGTCGGATTTAGTTGGTCAACTAACCGTTTACTTTTTCTCCTGACTTTACGAACAGGACTCCGTGTTTTACGAGATTCAGCCGGGACGCAGTCAGAAAGAAATAAGATGGTCGGTAATTGCTGCAGCTGAGATCGATTCACCGGTGGCTTTTAAAAAAATATTCCAACTCGTTAAAGCTAACCGAAGTTATAAGTTAATTTTTTTTAATTTCAGCCGGATGGAAACTTTCATGGGAATTTAGAAGTTTGCTTATATCTCTCTAGGTGTAGCGTATATTCGCGCTTCCTGTTTTGAAATAAACCTCGCGCCTCATTTATTACAAACAAAGTTTAACGCAATACTTTGTTCGCGGCACACGTTGTTCTGTCAACTGACAACGTTGCCGGAATGATTTGTCACTCTGCAACATACCAGCCTGTCTAAAATATCGATCACGCCAACCGTTCCTCCATCACGCAGAGACAAATTGCAGAATATCTGCATATGATCGGCCGATTTCCTATGATACGTTCCATTACGTTAGGTCCTGTTGCCATCAACCGAAAAGGTAAAACACGATGATGTTTCGTTTGATGCTTACATTTCAATAATAGATGAAACGGGTCATCGATCGGCCACATGACCCAAAACCATCCGGAATTATACGGCGCCGCAGTCAACGGCCTTTGCCTGTGAAAGAAAGATTCGATCTCTTCTTGTATCACGACTCTTGATCTCTCCTACTTTGATACTTCATATTTCTCTCTCTTTCTCAGTCTTTCACTCTCTCCCTCTCTTCTTCATTCCCTTTTTTTATTCAAAAATAGCGATACCGAACGGCAGGAATCTTGAGAAAAATTCATGCGGCTGGTACAGGCACGTCCGGAATTCGATTCTGGAACGTATTGCTCCTTCCAACTTTACGGTACTCCGCGTAGTATTGCCTGTAGACACGAAAAAAGTGCAGTTGCAGCGGCTGCATCCGCAGGGAGGGCGAACCAGCACGATGGCGAGAAAGCGAGAGAGAGAGAAAGGAGATAGGCGCTGGTAAAACTGAGCACCACCCATCTTTCTTGCCTTCCATTTTTCTCAACCAAAAGGATCCGGTGTAATTCTAGCGCGCACGCTGAAAATTAATGTGGTTCGAGCTGGTACGCGCGGAATTCGATCCGCCAGAGACCCGCTTCTTCAACTTTACGGTACTCGCGCGATATCTTGGGCCTCAACTGCCATGGAAATATGCAATGAACCGCGCCCGTTTCGCATTGCCGTCCACTGCTCTCTCGTTCGCCGGCCTCATCATTCGAAAACGTGTAAACGAAACAGCGCCCGTTTCGAAAAGCGTGAACGTTTCTTAAACATCCTCCTCTTCCTCCTAGCCGGTGGACCACTTGTTTCTTTTTCTCTGCGCTTTGCCGGCCACGCTGCAAAGATTGCAACACACATTTCAGAATTTTCTACGGGAAAAGGAAGAAAAATTCGTGGGGAAGCCAGACTGGAGATTTAGAGACACTAGTTACTTAAATACGAGCTTGAACTCTTACGGTTTTTACGTAACCTACCCAAAAAAAAAAAAGTGTAACACCTGCGGAGGCAGCGGTAAATAAACTGCAACGGGGGCGCTTTGAGGTTGGCTAGAATTAAAAAGGTGCGCCTGTGTGCTTAAGCATGCCAAAGCATGGTAATATTGAAATGCACGGGGAAGCTTTAGTCCACTTTAATATATATAAAGATAGAGAAAAAGTAAAAAAAAAAGAGAGAAAGAATATTTGATCGTACTTGAATTGAAATTCAACGTATTCAATTAAATGTTACCAGTTTAAGTGTTCACGCAAGTGTTTACCTTTTTAATGAAATATTCATCAAACGAAAATATCCAAAGAGGGCGAAATATTATTAAATTATAAAATTCTGAACGACAACTTTTATGACTACGTAAAATAAATCACCAGTCAAAATACGTAGAACGTATCAATGATCTGTACACACGTTCGATCAACTGCAGATCAGGCTGTATCGTTGTGCATGAAATTTATTTTACGGCGAATCCAAGAGCAAATGTACACCGCGATTTAGACACAGACGCGAATGTTACCAATTTAGAGAAGCAGGAGGGTACAAGGGAGAAGAGAGAAAGAGGGACCTTTCAAGTTGTATGCTATTCCAACATTCCTAGGTGGCCCCGAGGCGCTAAACAGAGTACCGTCATCGTAAGGAAAGGCCCAGTGACCGACATTCCCCTTTCCATTCTTCCTGATACTCCTTCGCCCGGATCTTGCCGCGATACTAAAGTATACGCGGCGACGACCTGTAGCGAGTATCGTAACCGGAACCTCTGGAACCTTCGCCCTGAATTTCCGTACAAACCGGCCACTCTCTCGAGCACGAGGTCAAATTTTTCGGTTGTTGAACAAGCCTTGGGAAAACTACAGCGTCGACCGTTATTGGTATATCGAAGCCACTTATATTTTTTTTCTTTTTTTTTTGTTGGCTATTAACTACGTCGATTTTTTTCATTTTCCTGCTGAAAATTATTCAGAAAAGATATACGACGTTTTGAAAATTTTTTTACACAGATTAAATAATATTAGAGATTGATATAAACAGTCGATTGGCTAAAAAATTATCTTCGCCGTTATTCCCTCTTCCTTGGATATTTATGTACATTTTATACTTTTCAATAATTCGTTTTCTTTTTGATAAATTATTCTCATTATCCGACTGAAACAGAAAGCGACATTGTTTCGTTTTAATGAAATAGATTGATGAATGTTTCGAACGTTATTTCTTATTAGAAGCCTGCATATAGTTACAACATTATATATCCTTTGCGAACCATCCATAAAAGTCAGGAGAACGGAAACCGTACAATTTCGTCAGCATGCTGCGAAACTTCAATAATACAATTCTAATAAACGATCGCCATTTTTCGAATGTTGATTCGTTCCGTTACTGTTGAAAAAGAGCAACACGATGAAATCACGTTGCACAGCAACGTTTACCATAGTGTACGGTAGTGCACAGTAACGTTTACGATAGTGTTAAATGCAGTTTCGGTTGAATCAAGAAAAGTTCATGAATGCTTTATATATGCAACACCTGTGCCACGTACGAGCAGCAAACTTTTAGGGCCCTGGTACATATTCTCCACAGCTTTTAATGTAAACGCCATTAAAGACAATCTGAAAAAATAACTTAAACTTGAACAATACCAATAACTTAACAATACCAATAACTTAAACTGAAACAATAACTTGAAATTTGATGCTATTAACTGTCTTAAAAGTGCTAATGAAATTTCAAAATTATTTGTATAACAATATATAGAAACAAATTTCCTAATAATAATAACAATAATAATAATAATAATAATAATAATAATAATAATAATAATAATAATAATAATAATAATAATAATAAATGTTCAAATACTTCTAATAATAATAAATAATAATAATAATAATAATAAATGTTCAAATACTTCTAATAATAATAAATAATAATAATAATAATAAATGTTCAAATACTTCTAATAATAATAAATAATAATAATAATAATAAATGTTCAAATACTTCTAATAATAATAAATAATAATAATAATAATAATATCCTATAAATAATAATAATATCCTAATAATAATAATAATAATAATAAAGTCCTAATAATAATAAATGTTCAAAAACTTCTGTACAATTTGAAGATTGTTGTTAAAAAGAGAATTGTCAAATTCGTTTCGTCTTCGTTATTCATCAATAGATCTATGGGCTGCCTACTACTCGATCAATAAACAATTCCAGTGATTCGTGATTTCATTAGCTCCTGTACGAGTAAATGTAATTAGCGGTAACAAGTAATCGTCACTCGACCGTGCAGCATATTGAAAATTTTATAATGCTCCACCGTGTTTCATATGAATATACATACTTGTTTATATACATACATATATATATATATATATATATATATATATATATATATATAATCAGGGAAATGCGCTCGTGTATGTGCATATATGTACGTATGTGTGTTCTCGGGGAACATATATCAATTATCCATCTTATCAACGTAACGCCAGAAGCCTTGTCATTATCGGCATGCCGGAAGGGACAAGCTTGCACCAACATATACGTATACCATGTTATGCTGCTTCGTAGTTTCGTGAATTACGATGAACTAATGACATTTGTGTGCGTTAAGCACATTACACGCGATATACATGTGTTCCGAATGGCGTGTTTCCGGCAGCTAAAGTTGGGATAAATTAACGATGAATGTCGCTCAAATATCCGTGAAATTGAACGTTGATGTAACATGTATTAAGATGAGATGGTAATTTGAGTGTAAATATTTCTAAATTAAATCAATAATGATTAACATATTATACTAGCTATTAACTCGTATACAGCTCATTTGTGCCCCACTGATATACGTTATAAATTATATTAGGTTATATAATTGAAGGTATGATTTGATAAAATCAAATGAAATTTCTATATTGATTCACGGAATATTAATTGTTATTAGAAATGGAACATCATTATAACAAATTAAATTATGAATGCATCTGACAAAAATTCTTTTAGTACTAAAATAAAAAATTTTAATTATGTTGTATATTTAAATAAAACTTTAAATAAAACTTGAACCAACATAGCCAATTTCATTAAACAAAACAAATTTAAAATCCTTTACCAAGAATGAAAGAACGACCATCATTGTCCATTGTTTACTGGGATATTGTATAAACAATGAGTTCGTGATTTATTTTCTTGATGAGATTTATTTTCTTCATGAGAGATTTATTTTCTTCATGAGAGATTAAATACATATTTGAATATGACCCATAATTGCCCGTATTAAATTTAAATCATTTGCAATTATTCAAAATACGATTCTGCTCCAGTTTTTGGAAACATAGGATAATCTACAAATGTTTAAAAAAATAAAAAATGAAATACATACTGAAATATCGCAAAAACAATTAATAAATTATATATTGTTATAGTAAAAGAATAGAAATAGTAATACTTAATTCAAGTTTGATATAAGACCATTGAATATTGAAATAAACAAAAAGAAATCACTGCATACCACGTAAGAAAGATTAAAATTAAACAAAATTCTAATGTTTTATAATAAATATAGAATCAACATTCATACAGTTTCGATAAAATCGCAAGAAAAGATTTGTATTTAGTTCTTGGATGTAGCAGCACTGACATTCACACACGAGTTGCGCAAAATTACATTAACGCCTGCGTGCGCACATGCTTCCACGTAAGTGACAGGCACTGAACAACATAACCTCTTCAACATCCTTGTAATTGCATGTTACTTGATAATTCTTAAGTTACAGTCAGAAAAATTTGAATCAAAAGTGCCTTAAAAATGGTGTCTGTCTTGAATACGGTTGACACTGGTCATGAAGACATGATTCATGATGCAGAAATGGATTATTACGGTTTGAGGTTAGCAACTTGCTCCAGTGACAATTCGGTTAAAATCTTTGATTTGAAAAATGGATCACAAAGTTTAGTAGCTGATCTTAAGGGTCATGTTGGACCTGTATGGCAGGTTACTTGGGCACATCCTAAATTTGGGAATCTTCTAGCGTCTTGTAGTTACGATCGGTATGTTACAATTTATAAAAATTCTGTGATGTTTAAAATATTTCTTTTTCACACTAACTGATATATAATTTCGGGCAAATTATCTTGTTTTAACATTATTTGTATTGTTCCTTGTAATAGAAAAGTAATCATTTGGAAAGAATTAGGAGAATGGACCAAGATTTATGAACATAATGGTCATGATTCCTCTGTCAATTCAGTAGCTTGGGCACCACATGAATTTGGCTTGATCTTAGCCTGTGGCAGCTCCGATGGTTCAGTGTCTATACTTATTAATAATGGAGATACATGGGATACACAAAAGATTACAAATGCTCATACCATTGGATGCAATGCGGTAAGTTGGTGCCCTGCTATAGAACCCAGCTTTGATTCTAGTGGAACACAAAAGAATGGTCCAATAAAGAGATTAGCTACTGGAGGTTGTGATAATTTAGTTAAAATTTGGAAAGAAGAAGGTGATAGATGGATTGAAGAAGACAAACTCGAAGCACATAGCGATTGGGTAATGTATATGCCAGTTTTTAAATGTAGATTGTTAAATGTAAATTAAAGAAAACCAGTAATTAAATATTTTGTTTCTTACAGGTGAGGGATGTTGCATGGGCACCTGCAGTTGGGCCATCCAAAGCAGCTTTAGCTTCATGTTCGCAAGACCGTCGTGTAATTGTATGGACTTCCAATGATTATACCAGTTGGACACCAACGATCCTCAATGTTTTTGATGATGTCATTTGGAATGTTAGTTGGTCATTAACTGGAGGTATATTAGCTGTTAGTGGTGGAGATAATAAAGTTTCCCTTTGGCGTGAAAATACAGAAGGACAATGGACTTGCATTTCTGAGACAAATAAAGGTCAAGGAAATCTTAATAACACAGATCAGCGTGCTCTGTAATATCTGAAAATAAAATATAGAATAATATTTTTTACCAGTAAGCATTATAAATTAAAAGAATTATTCAATATTAATAACAATTTTATTCCTCTTCTTTGTACTCTTATCATATATCTATACATAAAGAAATATAATTTCCAGACCAAACAGAATCCCAGCACTTTACATTTATGGTAAAGAAATATTATACTGTACATTTTTTGGACAACATATACTCCATAAATAGTATATAAATTATAAAAATATACATGTCTTTCATTGATCAAAGTAAAAAATATTCTGCACATTTACATATCAAAATAAATTATTATACATAGATTTTGTTAAACGATTAATTTTGAGTGTACAAGGATGCAGTAAAAACAATATCTCTTTTAATAACAGTAGAGGCTTCTTCCATTTTTTCTTTTAAAACAGGATCACCTATAGTAGTAGCTGCATTTTTTACATCTCGTAATGTTTCGCTTAATTGTTGAATACATCGTACTATAATCCCTTCTTGTACATCTGTTTTCTCCATAATCTCGGCAAATGATTTCGCTTGTGCCCAATCATAAACTACTTCTACTAAACCAAAATTTAGTGGCTGTAATGTTACTAACTGATAATGCTGTTCTAAAGCTTCTAATTCGGCATGTATTTGTTTTATTATTTCACAACTCTGTAACAAAAAAACATTTAAATATCACGGTAAATAGTTAATTTGGATTGAGAAAGTATATATACCTTCTTTAATTCTGGTGTTAGATTTGGTTTAATATCAGTTCGTTGTTGGAATATTAAAGTAGATAATAATGCTGCTATTTCAGCTGGTTGAAGTACAGTTAACACATTTTTGAGAATAAGCTCAGTAATTAATAGTTCGTTATTTCCCATTTGTAAAGCAACTCGACCTTTTAATGCAACTATAAACACAAAACAAAATTATTATATATTATTAATTTGTGTTTATAATTTCTATAAAAAAAAAAAAACAAACCTCTCTCATCATTATCTATATATCCTAAATCTTTAAGAAGTGCAACAGCATTTGTGTATTCAGGATATAAACTTAATCCTTCATCACTAAGTTTTAGTTGTAGTTTATTTTTTTCACTTTCCAATTCACTTCGTTCATACACAACTTCAAATTGTTCTTCGAAATTTACCATCTCTGTACATTTTACATTATCCACAGCTTTCTTTAAATCAAATAAATGATTCAATTTTCCATCGACATCATAATTCATTTTCATTTCTAAATATGGTTTTAGAACAGAAGAATCACGAAAAGCATTTAGAGATAATGTCATTAATTCTTGTATAGCTGTTTGATATGTCTGACTAGGAGGTTCATTTCTAAAAATAATTCAAGATTTTAGATATTTTATAAATTATAGACTAAAGAGAATTCAATTTAAATTTGTTCTACTTACTTAAATCTTGATATTTGTCTTTTTTCCCAATTTGCCAAAACTAAGTTGCAATCTATTTTAATTTGACAATTTGTTATTTCCAATACATTCCATGCAGCTATATTTAATACTTCATCTGATGGTATTCCAACTGGCACAAATATTTCTTTTTTCGTTAAAGCAACAATATCGTACCATTTGTCGGACTTTCTAGTTTTTTGACTTTTTTCTAGGATGATTTCCTCAGAAGGATTTGATGTCTCAGAATTTTTAAGAACTAATATTCTATATTGTTGACTACCTTTACTTTGGACAATCGCCAATAATAGAGCTAATTTCCTATAATGATTTTCATATGATATCAACAATATCCTACCCGGTGTTAAATTTTTTACTGCTTTTTTCTGCGTCTCATAAAAATAGGGTTTTAAATATTTGAGATATTCTAGATACACAACAGCTACTCGATAAAAATCAGAGAGTTTTTTCTGTAAATCTGTTAAAGGTGGTAATTTTGATAGTTCATTTTCTACTTTTTGCAACTGCATTTTATAAGTATTTTGATTTTTAACTACTGGCGATTCTTTAAATGATCTTCGCATCATTGCTTCAACAGTCACAGATTCATTTAATCTCCTCAGATTTAAAACCATGGAATATGTTACTTTAAACTTAGATTCTAAGTTTTGAGCTTGTCCACACATCATATTTTTTAATTCATTAAAATGTGGCACAGATGTTCGACACATGACTATAACCATTCCAGCGGTATCATGACCTCTACGTCCAGCTCGACCAGCCATTTGTACATATTCAGAAGGATAAAGTATCCGAAAATTAATACCATCATATTTTTTTATGGAATCGAAAACTACAGTGCGTGCTGGCATATTCACACCCATTGCAAATGTTTCTGTTGCAAATAGTAACTATAACAATATAAAATAACAATTTTTGAAACTTAAAAAGATTAAATATGTCATGAAATTTATTAATATACATTGAGAAACTGACTTTTACAACTCCAGTTTGGAATAGCATTTCTACTATTTCTTTCAAAATAGGTAAAATGCCACTGTGGTGGATACCAATCCCACCTTCTAATAATTCTTGCATCATAAGTACTTGTGGCAATTCTCTGTCTGTGCCTTTTAAATGCCGAATATTGTTTTGAAAGAAAGTTCGAATAGTGTGCTTTTCAGTTTCAGTTGTAAGATCAACGTTTCTTAATAGTACAGCGCTCATATCGCAACGCTTCCGTGATAACATAAAAACAACCACAGGCAACATGTTCTGGAACAACAAATAATTATTTACATATATTTAAATAAACAATTAATATTTAATCAATGTACATTAGTAGATTCAACGTACTTGAGTTTTTAAGTGACTTATGAAAGCATTCCATAATACTTGTTCCTGTTTTGGAGTCATCTGTCGCTGTACTGGTTTTTTAACATTTTTATTATTTTGATTTTTTGGATTTTGCGTAGTTGTTGCTTTATACCATCTAATATAACCATATAAAATTATTAATTAAAAACTTATATACCAAATTAAAGATTAAAAAATCAGTGATTACCCATCTAAAAAAAATTGACCGCTCTCATCTAAAACTAAAAATTTGTTATCCTTTGTTTTACCGTCAGTTCCAGTATATAAATAATGCTGCAGTGGTATAGGTCGTTTTAAAGTGCTTATTACATACGTTTTTTTCTTTTTTGTCCGACCAACCCAATCAGCAAATATTAGAGGATTGGGCACAGTTGCAGACAACATTACTAGAGTAACTGTTTGTGGCAAAAGTATCACACTTTCTTCCCAAACATGACCACGCTAATACAACATAAGACAATGAGATCAGTTTTTAATATAAAATTGTAACACTAAATTTGTTTTATTTACCTCGTCGTTATTGATGTAATGCACTTCGTCAAATATAACAAATTCTAAATCTCTCAATATTTCTGATGCACAATATAACATAGACTGTAAAATTTCCGTGGTTATTATAAGACAAGAAGCATTTGAATTAATTTGTAAATCTCCTGTTAATAGTCCTACACTATCAAACTTCCTTTTAAGATCGCGATATTTTTGGTTTGAAAGCGCTTTTATAGGAGAAGTATAAATAACTCTAAAAAAAAAAAACAAAATTAACTATTACTCATTAACATTCATATATGTATAATTCAAGATATGTATAATTCAGAAGTTTACTTTGTCATATGTTTCTGGCTTAATGCAATAGCATATTCCGCTACTGTTGTTTTTCCAGCCGATGTATGTGCGGCAACAAACACATTACATCCTTCTTCTAATTTAAGAATAGCTTGTTTCTGGAAAGTATCTAACTCATATGGAAAACTCATTGCTAATTCAGGAATACGTTTTTCAAAATCAGTTATTGGAACAGACACATCTAATTGTTCTGCCCATTCTGATTTGGCAGTTTCTTCACATTTTTCCGAGATATTTAAAATAGGAATATCTGTTTCTTCTAACAATGTAGCAATTTCATCCAATACAGCTTTCTGAATATCTGAAGTTTTGGTTCTTTTTTCTTCTTTTGTTTCCTTTGTTTCTGTCTTCCAAAAATTAAATTCATCTTGCTCTTCTTTTATAATGGACATTAGATTAATCTTGTCTGCTATCCTTTCAATTTCATTTATCTCTGATTCGGACGATATTTGTTCTGTGACGGTCATTGTTCTCTCTTTTGGAGTACGATTGTCACTTTTGAATTCTATACCAGCACTGAATCCTTTTGCTAAGGTTCTTAAATTATTTTCAAAGTCAATCTCTTCTATTGATGAATCCATTACTATCTCTGGTTCGTCAAAACCACCAGGCCAAAAGGGAATATTACTAGTATTTCCTACATTTATATATGTTTAATAAACGTTAATTAATTTAATTAATTTAATCTATTGGGACATTGTCATATTTCATCGTAAAATCTTTCTTATCAAATACCTCTAATATTATCACTAGGTGGGCCTGGTGCACGAGTCATAGACATAGAATTTCGAGTAGTTTCACCTACTGACTTTAAAGGTACTTCATGCATTTTCCCAAGCATTCCATTAACAGGATCACGATCGAATTTTAATGTGGTGCCAAGCGGTGCTATATCACAATTCAGAAAAGATAGAATATCAAGTTTTCTTGGCCAATAACATTGTGTATTATCTAAATGATACATTGGAAGATTGTCCAAACATTCTATATATTCCCTTAATTCAGTTCTAATGTCAGGCCAAATGGGTGGTAATTCAAATTGTAACTGTAAAGTAAAAATTTATTATTTATATTGTTTATTTATATCATTAAATTCATAAAAAATTACCTCTTCCTTATCGTTTTTTGCATCCATTTTTCTCAATTTTTATATCTATCCAACATCAATAAAATGGACTACTTTATTAATTTTTTTCGTTTTTTTGAAGTAAATGCTATTAAAAATAAAATTTTAATACAATTTAATTTAATACATATATACATATATAAAATATAAAAAAATGTTAGTAAATACCTATTTTTAACAAAAATGTAATATGAAAAATATTATTTATTTAAAACATGTTTATTTTATCTGTCTTTATCTCAAATAAGAAAAAACTATGATATAAGATATGTCATTAAATCGATGTAAAGTAATATTCTTTAAGAATTGTAAAATTATAATTTGTTTAAGCAAACATGATATAAATAATACGAGGTTATGTTTATAAACACTCTTCGCTCACTCCAACTTCTAAACATGGTCGTAGAATGCTTATAAAATCCCCCTTGGATCTTCATTCCTAACAATGAGTTATAATTGCAAACGTTTTTATGAACGTATGAAATTGAGGTTAGGCTACTTATTTATGACAAAGTTATATAAGTGTAAGTTAATTTTTTTAATTAAAAGACCAATCTGGTCATGTTTATATTCATTTTCATCAGAATAACGTTGCCAAGCTATATATGTTAAACATAGTTGTCTTAAACATATTTTTAGGTTAAGATTCTACGCCACTGTAGCAAACTCAAATATTGTTTGTTTTATCCTGCTCAGTTTCAATATCATCAATTTGCTATCCTCGTCTTGCGATCTCTGATTCGTAGCAGAGAACATCTCGACCAACGAGGAGAATATATTTAAATTGTCAACGTTCTCGTCGTGAATAAATGGTTTTATATTGACGCTTCTTCATACAAAGCTTTTATATTTAAAGCGGTAATCGTATTATTTTATAAGCATGACACGAACAACATGTAACAATATAAAAGAAATATTTTATAATGTTCAATTTAATAAGACTTGTCATCCAAGTAATATAAAAAATTTAAAGAAATGTTACGAACGGGTAAGAATAGATTATAATACAATTTTGAATTCATTATGCATTTATTGGTTTCAATATAAATACGTTTTGCATATTTTATAATTACTAATAATTTTTGTTTCGATTTTAGAGTAATGAAACAAATTTTTGGAACTCTTTCATATCCTGTTTCAAGGTTCCGCTAATTTTCGCACAACGACATCCACGAGTTGAGAATACTCTGGAGTTTGTTGCTAAATTTGCTGCTAGTTTATATTCAAGTTTAAACAATGATGACTCTGAGGAGCCGATGTGTCCGTTTCTCACTAAGTTATTTGACTTTCTTTTAACAAATCATTGTGCAAGAGACATCGCAGTGAGATTTCGCATTTGCCACTTTTTGAACATGTTATTAAATTCTTTGGGTGATCAGGCTTTTATTGATGATGCTCTCTGTGATAAGATTATTTCATCTATGATGAAACGGTTAATGGATAAGTCGCCAAAAATCAGAGCTCAAGCAGTTTTTGCTTTACAAAGACTTCAAGATCCTACAGATGATCAGTGTTCTGTTATAAAAGTATATATATTTCATGCCAGCAAAGATCCAAATGCTATGGTTCGCAAAGCAGTACTAAAGAGCATGGGAAAGAATCAAAGTACTCTGCAAGTTGTACTGAGAAGAACCAGAGATGTGGATGAAACAGTTCGTAAAGCAGCATATGATTTCATTAGTAAAATAACAGTAAGATCTTTAACTATTACACAAAGGGATCAGTTGCTAAATGATGGTTTGAAAGATAGATCTGATATGGTTAAAAATACTGTTGAAAATGTATTATTACCATCATGGTTAAGACATTTTAAGGGTGATTTCATTGATCTAATAAAAGCTCTTGACGCTGAAATTGGTACAGGTGTAGCTGTTTTAGCTCTAGATTCCTTATTTAAGTAAGCATTTAATTTAATACATAATCATATATATATAGAATTAAATATTGAGATATTAAATGTCTAATCTTTATATTTTCTTATTTGATTAGGAATACTTCATTAAATACATTATTAGAACAATTGCCAATAGATAAAGAAACTAAATTAATTCCAGTGAATAAATTAACTAGTGAAACTGTATTATACTGGAGGTGTTTAGTAAAATATTTACAAAATGGAACTTGTACAGAGGAACTGGAAAGAATTTTACCAGAGTTATCGACATTCTGCAATTATATTTCTGATTTTCTTACGACAATATCCACGCCACAAAACGAAACATGGGTGAATCATATGCATAAATTTATCCTATTACAGTTATTTGAAATAACAACAACTTATGACTTATCTGACGAAGTTGGACGAAAAAACTTGAACGATTTAATACGTAATACTTTGATGGGTAATTTTTGGACTGAAAAAATTATTGAATGTGTAGTAGCACATTTACAATATGTTATACCTGACGCACATATGAGGCTGGATACTTTAGCTAATATAATTAGTGAAATTAGATTGCCTTTGAAAGAAGTTATGACACAAACACAAATCTCAGAAGAACAGCAACATGAGATTAATATAAAAGTAAGTTGAAATACATACATATTAATACCACATGCCAAATGTCTGTGGAAATTTAAGATTATTTTTTATGGAAAATGTTTTTTAGAGAGCAAAACTCAAAGTGCAGTTATTAGAATTAAAAGAAGAAGAATATCAGGCAATACAGGATAAACAGTATTTGGAAGCAGACAACTTAAAAAATCAAATAAACAAATTGAATGAGGAAATAATAAAATTATCAGAAAAACCTCAAACGGAAACTATAATTAATGAAGAGATCAAGGAAAAGAGTGATTCCGCAACAATGATAAAATGTCTGACTATAATATGTACAATGATGCAGTCTGTGACTGCATTAACGCCAACGCTTAAAAGTTTTATGCAAATAGCTCTTGATAGTTTAGATGTAAGTATCTAATATTTAGATTGCAGATATTTATGCATTTATGGAAAGTTTCATGGTGTAAAAGTTTGCAAAGTGTATATAGCATTCAGAATTATATAAAATATTTAAACTACATATTGTAATAGTAATTAAAGAAATAACTATTTGATTTTTTTGAATAACGCTAAACAGATTATAAATCTGCATAAACATCCACAATCTAGTAATATAAATTTTTTTAATTTTAAATTTCCTCTAATATTTTCTATAATTGTCATTTTCAGCATCCAAGTGATACAGTACACATATTGGCACTAAAAGCTGTCAGTATTTGTTGTATATTAAATAAGGAACTAGCCAAACAACATATTATGATGTTGTTTTTACAATTTTCTTTAGAACAAGAAAATTTGGATATTTGGATTGCTGCTTTAAAAGGAATCTTCGATCTTTTATTATTATACGGTCTTGAGTATTTCGATATGTTAGAAAATGCAAATGACAACACTGTTAACAGATCTGAAAGATCTCGTACTAAATTATTTACTGATACTGATACAGAGATTTCTCTATCGTCTGTACATAGATCAGAAGCAGAACGGAGCAACTGTAACTTTATTAAAATTTTAGCAGGATTGTTAGATAATGCAGTAAGTATTTACATATTTCATTTATCTTATCATATCATTTATCTTAAATAATATATTAGTTATGATAATATATAATATATATACTATTAATATATAAATAGTATCTTTACATATTCATTTATCTTAAATAAACAACAACATTCAATATTTCTGTTAAAAATATAGGATCAAGGACTGAGAACAGTTGCTACAGAAGGTCTTTGTAAATTATTACTTCATCGACGAATCAGCAGTTCAAGTTTATTGTCGAGATTAATAATTTTATGTTATAATCCCGTAAATGATAACGACTTTTATCTTCGACAATGTCTAAGTGGTATCTTCGATAATTTTGTCACTCTTGTACCTGACGCTCAGATGCTATTAGAAGAAGCATACTTACCGACTTTACAAATTTTGTGTAATGCACCGGATATTAGCCCCTTACAAGAAATTGATCCTTACGATATATCCAGATTCATATTGAACTTAACTAGGCACGAACTTCGTAAACCTGGAACAGAAAACTACTGTGCGCATAATAATCTCGTCTTTACTATCTTGGCAGAAATGTTAAATACAACCAGTAAAATTGATCAAGAAACTCTTATTAAATCTTTAAAAGATTTGCATTTAGATTTAGACGATGACAAGTTTAAAAAGAATTTACAGGAAGCCATTAACAAAGTCATGGAAACAGTAAATATTTTACATACAAAATTATTGTTCATTATACACTAGAAATTTATACTTATATTTTTTATTTATATTTCTTTCAGATAACAGTTTCTGATAAACAGTTACTAAAATACATCGAATTCTTTAAGAAACAATTACATGCTCCTACTGATGCCACTGACGCTGTTGATATACCAACGGATGAAGATATTGAAGCTGATGAATAAGTTAAAATTAATTAATATTAACATCATTAATATTAAAATTAATATTAACATTAATCAATAATGAATTAAATTTCGCATCTAAGTATGTATTATATAACAAATTTATTGTTTTTAATAAGAATTTTGTACCATGATGTTTATATCAAATAATAAAAATTTTCCGCCGGGATTTGAAATCCTCTATTTTTAAATACCACGCGGTAGATGGTAGCCCAGTTTGTTTACGGATACTTAGAACTAACTTCTGTCATAGTCACGCGAATTTTACCTAAAAGTCAAGTGATTTTATCGTGCGGTGAATTTTGAAAGCATGGATAAATTCGAGAAACCGCAAATAATTTGTCACATCGAAAAGTCAGTAAATTATTCCTTATTCGATGCGAAATGGATCCCGTGCAGCGCGAAATTTGTGGTTGTGGGCTCACGGCCTCGTGGTAGCGGTATTATACAAATCTATGAAGTTTCCAGCGGCGAATTGAATCTTATTAAGGATATTGAAAGATCGCAGCCCATAAAATGCGGGACCTTTAAAGCATCCAGTCTGAAAGACAGATATCTAGCAACTGGTGATTTTCAGGTATTAATGGAAAATATAAAAAAATACAAAAAATATATTACCATATAATGAATATGAATGAAATTATAAAAGAAAACTTTAACAATTTATTATTCCTACATAGAGAAGATTTAAAGTCACCTTTATTAGGGTAAATTGAACATCTACAACCTAGAAGATCCTTCGATACCAATTTATACTGCTGTTGCCCATAATGAGATTATAAACAGTATTGATGGTGTAGCTGGACAAAGTATTGGATGTGGTGCACCGGAATTAGTAACTGGCTCCAGAGATGGAAGTGTCAAAGTCTGGGATCCTAGACAGAAAGGACGGCCAGTCGCTGTAATGGAACCTAAAGAGGGTGAAGAACGTAGGGATTGCTGGACGGTCGCATTTGGAAATTCGTACAACTCTGAGGAAAGAGTTGTAGCTGCTGGTTACGACAACGGAGATGTAAAAATGTTTGATCTGAAAGCAATGGCTGTTCTGTGGGAGAGTAATCTCAAAAATGGTGTTTGTAGCATTGAATTTGATAGGAAGGATATTCCAATGAATAAATTAGTAGCCACGACATTGGAGTCAAAGTTTTACTTGTTCGATTTGAAGACGCACAATTCTAAAAAAGGATTTGCTTACTTGACCGAGAAAGTAAGATTGAAGTGTAAAAATTGAAATAATCTTTGTTCAATGTGATTCCTATTATTTCAGGCACATAATGCAACAGTATGGTTGGTCAGACACTTGCCACAAAATCGTGAAATATTTGTTACTTGTGGTGGAGAAGGAAGTCTTTGCTTATGGAAATAGTAACTATCTTATATCTATATTTTTACTTGTATTTTTTTTTTTTATTTATTTAACATCGTTGAATCGTTTTTAGTAATTATCCAGAGAAGCGGAAGATAGTAGACGCAGATGGCATTGAGCAAGGAGTCGTCGGTGATCTAACTCTTTTACAAAACACTACTGTTTCATCACAACCTGTTAGTTCTCTAGATTGGAGTCCAGACAAACAGGGTCTGGCCGTTTGTACTGCGTTTGATCAATGTTTGAGAGTAATCATCACTACAAAACTCAATATTTTTTAAGAATACACATTAATTCTTCAGTTAATTCTAGAAGAAATAAAATATTTATATTATATATTGCTTAATATTATTCAGTATGAAGCTTTCACTATTTTATTGTAACAGAATTTACGCATAGTTGTACATAAATACCAATTGTCTTAATTTGCAAGAATAAAATAAATATTTCATTTTCTAGAATTGTTGATCGAATATTAATTAAAACCTTAATTAAAAATAGATTATATCCGATGTATAAATGCTTTTATGCTCCATATTTTCACATATTGTTATTTGGTATAATAACAGTTTAAATTAAAAATAAATTTTCGTATGAAATTACAAATGAGGTAGAAGAAAACAGGATATCGCAAAATACGGAATTTTATAAAGCAACACTTCATTAATTTATATATAAACGTTTTATTTAAACATAATATATTAATTAAAGAACTGTAGAATACAAATTTATTATTGAGTTTCGTTAATATTTGAAATGAAGAAAGCTATGCACAATCATTTTTGCTAGAATAATCTATTCATTTTCAAATGGCGTATAAGAAAATAGATAAGAATCTGATTCATAAGATGTAACTGAAAGTTCGCAAATTAATTCTCTTAATTAGTTTTTTTTTTTTACAAAAATTGTTCAATTTATAGATATACTGAAATGCTAGCGCTGAAACGATAGAACTAAAATATATTGCTGTTGCACACTATATATTATTGCGCTCTTTGTCTAGCGATAGTGTTGCCACCTAAGGCTTTTTCAAAACCGACTGGAACTAAAAAGATAAAAATGAAAAATTCGGCACATCACTTCTCCAATCAAATAGTTCAAAACGAAACCAATAGATGGCGACACCTATTTTCTTCGTGTAGCGACAGATACACCAGCGACATCTGTTTCCCGACAATATCGTAGAGTTCATTTTGGATAAACTTTTGGCGCCAACTTTGTCGCGCTTTAAAACTAGAAAATTAATGAAAAGCGATGTTGTTATGGAGACTTGTTAGGTAGTTGTCTGAGAGATAAAAACAAGTTCGTGAATATATATATAAGAGCTGTTGAACAGAAGAAATACATTAGAATCAGAATTACATTAGAATTAGAATTAGAAAAGAATTAGAATTAAATTACATTACATCAGAATTATAATTAAAACTAGTATAATAGCATAAAGTATAAAAAGTGAATATTTTATTGTTGATTTAAAAGTTAAAAGTTTATAAATTTTATTGTTAATAGTATCAAATAATTTTTGTTAAATAAAATATTAATAATAACAAATCACATAGTTAATTTTGTAGTACGGTGAATCGTTAGTTTACCGACCATCGTACCTACATTCGTATGGTGGCGCGCGCATTCTTAAAACGAGTTTAAAAAGTAATATTTAATTTCTCACGAACTATATTCGAAATTTGGATCAAAGTTGTTCGTAAACATAATGAAACGTGTACATAATAAATCTAATGTAAAATTTTGAATGCAAATCTTCATTTAATCGGATTTTAACAGCTGTTGTATAGACTAGTATATAGAAGATACTATATCGGTACTATATTCACACACGATTTGTATTATCTTGAATTGTGAATTTATGAAATTTTTTGCACTTAACATGAAACGTGCAATCTAATCTAAAAGAATTTTATAAACCTAATTACAATAAATGAACTAAATGAAGAGAACGTAAAAAATAGTCTGATCTTTTTTCAGGGTTGATATTTCAAAGCGCGAGAAACGGAATCTTACATGATCTCATGTCTATTCTGTCCCTTGGCACAGACGAAGTATATGAATTCATCATATTTTCAGATAAATCTCCAAGTTGCCTAAGTTACCGACTGCAAAGACTGTTTTCATCGCGATGGCGACACTCGTCGCTCGCAATTATTGATTTCTGTCTCCGTCGATGCTGGCGTGTGCACGTGTTGCGCAATTTCGCGGTGCGGACGGTCAGATAAAAGCAAATTATATGTATGTCATTGGGCCAATCTATTTAGGATCAAACCCTTATTAAGTGGCAGCCATCTTGCAATGCGATGTGTGTGTTATGCAACATCGAACCTCCGTATCGGAGGAAGGGGGCTCGAGACGAACCCACGCCAAGTGCACTCATGCCATATTGTTCAAGCCAGGCCTCTACACTCGACTTGCATTCAACCGTTCAAGGTCAGGAATACCGCGAGTTTAATTACATAAATTAGTTCTTGGCTATTCCCCTTTCTGCAACGTGTCTCTCTTATACATATTCTTTTCGTCTCTCGCTCTCGTGCTCACACTCTGAAAGCTCCGCGCCTTCCAATTGGACCACGTATTTAATCTTGGCTCCGTTGTTCTCCAAAATGGCATCGTCCCATACGCACATCATCTACAAAACATTCCCTCCTGCAAGTCTGTCTTACTTCCCAGATTTCATGAAAACTATTGGAAATTGGATGTTACTAACTAAATATCTAATTAAAGGCTTTTAATTAAAGGAACGTCGAATTACGAATCTTTATAATCCAATTGCAGGAACTGGCTTTAATTAATTCAACTGGTAACATGATGCAGAACAACTCATTTAAATTTGTACCTTAATTTGATGAATAGATGGGGAACCAGCACCAACAATTTAATCAATGGCTCTTTTAATGGGAAAAATTGACAGGCAAGCATTTTACATTTAGAAGATTATTCTCTTACATGGAAAAATACGTTTATTAATTAGCATTTATCTAACATCGTAGTGGTGTGACGTCTCCCGGTGTTTGAGTTGCTACGTCACTGCGGGTCATCGCGCGTGCTTCAATTCTCAATTCTCAAACTCTCTTTGGCCGATAACCAGGATATGTTAGCCTCATCTGGTGTCGATTCTCCGCAGTGAACGCCCAAAAAAACAAATACAAGTTCAAGCCGTACAAAAATCACAAAGTTTGCCGGTGTGTTGGCTGACCACGCACCGTAAACGATTGCGAGATTTAAGTGACCATCGTTGCGGACCCCTCTAGGGATGGGTGCTGTTGTCTCTACACCCAGCCTTTAGAGGTCCCCACAACTAAGCATCTGGAGTAGGGGGATCGCCGCCATCAATCCCCCCCCTCCAATGATGGATCTGGTGGCCAATTCCGAGACGAAAAACGCTTCCTTTCCCTCTCCGTACCCTACCTTATCGACACGACCAAAACCATCGCCGCGTCATAAATCCTAGCATTTTATTTATAAAAATAGCAGTTCCCCCCTCCCTTTAGGACGTGACGTGACAGTAATAATGCTCAAGTAATGATTAATGAGTTGGAAAATATGAATAGTAATCAATCAACCGGGGAACAGAATACTTTTTCCCCTTTGTCGCAATGTACTATTTCCTCAATTATTACAATATACATTTTTCCGTGCAATCACATCGCGAACATTAATAACCTCTAACAGTTTGGTCATATTTGCCTTTGATTGATAATGATAACACCATCCATAAAAAGAAAAGAATATATATATATTTAATATGCATACATATTTCCTAAATCGATAATTGCGACACGTGTGACGCAATTAGAACGCTAATTTTTTCATTAGTAGATACATATGCTGATCGATCTCGAAACCATGTAGATTGTTTGCGTCACCCTGTAACCTCATCAGCAATCCTCCGAAGGATACGTAGGCAGATCTGCAACAGAGAGTAACAGCCAATGTAAGTCGCCGTGAATCACACAAAATGCTAAAAAAAGCGTGTGTACATTTATTTTAGAAACCGATTTTGCTGGCTTTTCGTCTGGCTTATAAACGCTCCCGATCACCGGTCAGAGAAGTGTCACAGTTAACGTTAAATGAAAAGTAACTTAAAGAATAATTAAAACAGTGGTCGGTAAAACACAGCCTCTGATCTCCTTGAAATATAAAAAACACGTTTCGACTTAATAAAATATCGATTGAAATCTCCGTTTCTCATTATTCGACGATGATCATTTGAAATCGAGTTTTTTCAATCACACGGCCGCGGGGACCTGCGATCGTCATAATTGCAGTGCCGATAGCGGTCGTATATACAATGTAGCCACACAACCAGCTAACAACACTGCCAACATGCCAATCGCAAAAAATGTTCTTCCAAGGTTTGTCTTCTTGTCTCAAACCTTTCCTCTTCTCTCGTTCATGCTGATGGATTCGATAACGAAAACGTAGGTGGTAGAGCTTCTTCCTGGTATTAGGTGGTTTTTCATAAGCGCATCGCGTACGTGTTTGAATTTTACGACTATGACGAGACAGAATAGCATAATGAACGTGATTAAAAAACGCATTATTACACACATATTATTATCGTAACAGTTGGATATCTTTTTTTATAATTTAAAATCGTAAGACACAAGTATCCTAACCTTAACGCCACTATAGTCATGACTCTGTCGAGTTCCAGAACTTATTTTCTTGAAATCAAATCACGTATTTTACTTGCGTTCAAAACTTTCTTGCAAATCTTTCATTGAGCTTAGCAGGCAGCTTTAAACGAAGCGACGTTATGGAAATTCAACTTTTATATATTTTTTTCTTTCTTTCTTTTCTACGAAATTAATCTCTGTGAGTCTTTATCGAAGGATTAAAAACATTGCATAAACAGGCGAGGAAATCGTTCGCGTTTTCAATTCAGAGTTAAAAGAAGTAATCATACATTCGCAAACGACTCGAGATAATATTTAAATAATCCGAGCAATAGACATCATCATGTTTAGAAAGTTGTGTTGCTATCGATTGACCTTGCTCCCAAATTTCTGACCATCCACAGTAAGAGAGCTGATTATTTTTAACCGAAGTATT
The DNA here is from genome assembly GCA_002806875.1 of Lepidotrigona ventralis hoosana. Lineage (NCBI taxonomy): Eukaryota > Metazoa > Arthropoda > Insecta > Hymenoptera > Apidae > Lepidotrigona > Lepidotrigona ventralis. Next base: position 36,263 of record NIPQ01091818.1, read on the forward strand.
CTGGGTTTCTGCTCCCTCCTCTCCGTTTATATTGGCTTCTCTCCTGTGTTCCTCGCACCCTATTCAATTAATCCACCTCTATATTAATTAAACTTCTCAGACAAATTGGACGACTTTTACGTATTCTCAAGTGACATTGACAATGGTCACTTTAATATTAATATTATTCTTTAATCACTACTACTACTTCATACATATCAATTTTTATAAATAACGACAAGTCAATTATAACTAATTTGTTCAACAATTGAACGGCTTCCAAGTTGCAAAATATTAATTAATAAAATATCGTAAAATATATCTTAACTATTTCAAATAATTTACATTCTTAGCTTTTAAATATGCTTAACACGATGCAATAAATATTGAGAATTCATTTATTACTGAAAATTTAAGTACACATGCGTGCATGAAAACAATCTATTTTGAACAGAAATTGCAATTTGTGTGTGAATAGTCATGTTAATAATTGTCTATGTACCTCGATTGTCAAATACATGTATCTCAAAAGAATAAAGGAATAAGAAAGTATTTCTACCGATTGGAGGACAACTTGGTGAAGCGATATCGAGGTACCAGGAACCAACGACTTCGAGAGGAGGCAGTTATGAAATGAAATGATGAGAATGCGGTACAATATATGATTTTTATTGTCGTTACAGTTACAATGAGCAGCGATAAGAAATGATGACAGCTTAAGATAACATAGTGTGATCGACTCGATTACTATTATATTCACATTGGCACATCTTATATACATCTTATAAGCGATATATATAAGCAATTTTTGTTTTAAATTATTTAAAAAAAATCTTTACTTATACCATTACTAAGTTCAGATATTTATAATTCACATAAATTATTTAAATAAATAGTGAGAAATGAGTTCTTTGTAGTTCCGTGAGAGCCCACTAGCGCCACCACTTATAATAGGCAAACTTTAAGTAGAAGAGCCGTGTCATGTTCAGACAGAATCTTCAAAATACCCTTGCAGCTAGTCTCAGGTCCATGTTGGAATAATTAATCAGAA
>NIPQ01091819.1:3003-13769 GCA_002806875.1 Lepidotrigona ventralis hoosana
AAATTAAATTTTTTTTTTTTTTTTTTTTTTTTTTTTTTCTTAATTTCTTTTTCTCTGCTGCTTCTTTCCGCAGTGTGTAACAGGTTCGGCTCCCGTTTTCAACCGAATTCATCGATTCGTGCTTCGAAAGTTCGCCGCGTAGTGCAACGCAGTGTTCGACCCTCTGAGAAAGGATTCCTCCTGACATCCTTCCTCATCTATTATACTTTTCCGTCTTTTTTTCTTTTTTTTTTTAACCCTTCCCATTCTCCGTCCTCTATTTTCCCTATATTTTGTCCCTATACCTCGAATGCCCATTATCAACGATCGAACTTCGACAAGGAGATCGTTTCGGTTAGAACGTACCTTTAATTACAAGAATATATATGTCCCTTCTCCAAAAAGTGATCGTTACTCGGAAATTCACTTCCAATTAAATTCCACGCTTTCCTACCTCGGTGTTTATATATATATATATTGCAACGTCAGATGATTGAAAACGAAACCGGNCGGTGTCGTTAAAATTTTTTTTTTTTTTTTCCTATCGATGAAATTTCCATTGGAACTTGGAAGATTTAGTTATCGGATTAAAAGTATCGCGCAGCGCAACTGCTTGTCGAGCTGTTTTGCAACCGCTCGCTTCAACAGATCCGCGAGATCATTTCACCCGGAGAAGGCACTGCCATCCACTACGCAGCTGGAACCTTCCGGTTTTTATTCTTTTCCTTTTTTTTTTCTTTTTTTTCTTTAAATTTTTCTCACCGTTCTCTCAAAGTATCTACCGCATATTACACTTCACTGTTACAGTAACATCCGCATCGCTATTCCTGGCGACTAAATGTAACCTTATGAATGTATTACCTATGTACATGCATGCTGTGTACACGCGTACTCACACGTACGCAAGGGGCGCGTGCGTGCGTGTGCGTACGCGCGCAGGCTGCTCTCTCCGCATTTTAGCAAATTTATCCCTTTTTTTTCCACACTTACAATTTTCATATGTATATATATATATATATATATATATATATAAAATATGTACTATTGTAATTAATGCTTACGCTCTCTAATCTCTAAAAAGAAACGGTATTATTATTGTCCTGCCGTATTTTCTCCCATTTCTCCGAGTATTTTCCTGGTGTACATACACGCAATACACGCACACACGCACGATTCTGGTGCTTATGTAACGTAATCATGGAAAGCTCGATGGCATAACCACCAGTGTTCGTCGAGTATAGTTTAATGTGAACATGTTTTGTTATCCCCCGTGTGCTTCACCCTCTTTTTTTTTTTAGAGAAAAATCACAATACAGCCTCCTCGTGGAATTCGTACAGGATGCTTTTCATCGAGCACGAGTGTCTAATGTCCAGTGCAATTTTTACGACGATTCTTTCTACATGTACATTGGGTTTATGGCACGCTATTTCACTCGCTCTACTTTATTGTCCGCGGTTAGGGTTCAACAATCGCCCGAGATCGGGTGAAGCACCGCGGGTATAACGATTACTTTCGACGAGAGAATTCATATCGAGATCGAATCATTGAATTTCTATATTATTTCGGTAACTAGGCAAGCTCGGTCGTTCACGGAAGGCATCGTACGGTGCTCATTTTTTTTCTCTCTCTCTCTCTCTCTTAAATCGTTGCATCAACAATCATTAACAACTTTTTTTTTTTCTATTTCTCTCCTCGTTTTCATATATTTCGTTTTTTTTTTTTTTGTTTCACCATATTCGTACGAGTATTCGGTTTCTTTTTTAAAGTTTAATCACTTCGTTTTTGTTTTCTCTTCCTCCCCCCCACCCCACCCCCTTTAAGTAGTTTTCACGTAATAGTTTAGGAAGTTTAGCGGAGACATAACCGATGCCGATGCGCGAAAGCTGGCAAAAATTACGCTGTAATTCTGTGTGTGTTACTTTGAATAGTACGTACATACATACATCGAGGCGAGCAGGTTGCAAATACTCCCGAATCAGAGCGAATATCTCTATCTTTATATATCTATATTTATATTTTTATATTTATATATTTATATTCATATATATATATAATTTTTTTTTTTTTTTAATCTTCATTTAGTCACTTATACGTATGCAATATTGTCTTCGTAAATTTCCTGCTTTCCCTTTCCTGATGTCCTAAACCCGTTGGTCGTGAAAGTATTCAAAAGCACAGGATCGAACCATTCTTTCCTTTTTTTTTTCTTCCTCTTTTTCTTCTTTTCCTTTGCTTTTCGGAGTGCGAATAATCGAACTACAAAATCGAAAATCGGTAATGGACGAAACTTAACGGACGAAATAGAAATCCTCGTACAAAAATTATAGAAAGGAGATATGCTTTCAGGAATGCCGGTNTATATATATATATATATATATATATATCTCGAACGGTAAAAAAAAAAAAAGAAGAGAAGTGGCAAAAATAAAAAAACGAATTACACAATGATAAAATAAAGAACTTAACGCGCGACGATGGGAAATAACGGAGAAAAATAACAAATCGATTGCACAGGAACGTTTGAATCGTTTACGATCGAGCCTCGAAGAAACTAGAAAATAAAAATAGAAGATTCTCGCGTATATCTGTACCAGCCGAGGAACAGACTCGTCGTCGCGGGTTCACGGAGTCCGCGACGATCGATTAGTACCATATATATATATATATATATACATATATATACATATATATATATACATATATATATATACATATATATATATATACATATATATACATATATATATATACATATATATATATATATACACACACATATACATATACACATATATATATATATATAGTATATCGTGTCATAATATTATAATAATATAAAAATATATTTCTTAACTATTAACACTATAATAAATGAGTATTATAAGCATCATATCTGGATTTTTTTCCATTTTCTTTCTCTCATAGTACGGACACGATGCCTGTCGCGGATAACCGAAGCTTCTAGACGCGGAGGAAATGCAACGGTGGCGCCCTGCTCGGCCGAACACGACACTACTCTTTTGGCGCGATTCTTTAAACTCTTACACTCTTTCTTCCNACGGTGGCGCCCTGCTCGGCCGAACACGACACTACTCTTTTGGCGCGATTCTTTAAACTCTTACACTCTTCCTTTCTTTCTTTCTTTCTTTCTTTCTGCCGTATATCCCCGTATAAGTCGTCGTTTCTTTTTATCAATTTCTTTTATCAATAACAATATATATATTTATATAATATAATATATATATATCACTTGTCACTCGTGGTACGTGTAAATAAAAAGAGGCATAAACCGTTATAAAATACAATTCTCGAGTATTATCGATCTGTAGATTATATATATATTTATATATATATATATATATACCGCTTACCTACGCGTCCGAACGAATAAAATCATAAAAATTGTGTAATAATATTTTTTTTTTTTCTGTTTCAATAGTACAGTATTTGGAAGCATTTTAATATTATACTTAGAGATTATGATCGGGGCCCGGATCTCGCTGAAGGGATTTTCTTTTATTTTCTTTCTTTCTCTTTTGTATCTTGTCTTTCATTTTTCTTCTTTTCCTTTGCTTTTTTCTTTTTTATTGCGAGGTTCTCGATGCCATTTCCCTTTCAAACGTCGGAAACAAACGTAATCAGCTCGGCGGGTTCCATCGAAAACGATGACCTCGCGAGCTCGACAAGAAGTACGAGAGGCCATGGTGATGCTTCGTGATCTATGAACAACTAAAAGAGAAGCATCGACAGCGCGTTGATTCTCACGGAATGTCTAAGGCATAGATCTTTTTCTTTTTTCTTTTTGCTTCAATTTTTCTATAACGTGAAACGTTCGTTTCTTTTTTTTTTTCTTTTTCCTTTTCGTGGTGAGAATTGATGATACGCGGAGATTCAAATATTAATTAACTCGAATAAAATTAAATGAAAAATGTGCATTGTTTAAAAGCTTAACTTGCCGCAATTGTCTGAACAATTCGGGAAAACAACGCGAATTTCAAGTTACAAAAAGAGGAAACAATGTACAGAATACTTAAATAATTATGACAATTAACAGTGGAACAACCATCCTCTAATGTACACGTAGATACGCTATATATAAATAATTCTAATTAAAACAGTAGCGCAGTAACAAAACAGAGGTCTATAAAATATTTTCTATTTCAGTAATTATAAAAAGAAAAGAAAAAGTACAAACGGATATATTTGATGGATTTGGTAGTTCCAGTGTTAATAACCGAGAGATAAAAGCTAATTTATATACAATCGGTACAAAACTAACGTGAGATCTGTTGAAAAAGAAAAAAAAGGGGGGGGGAAACGACTTTAAATATATGAATCTCTCACGTAACATTACGGAAATATACGACTGTTGCGACTCGGTTTTTAAAGTAAGTACACAAGGTTACTCATTATGGCATCGATCACCGATAGATAAGGCCCAGAAACACCTTGATGCTATAATAAATTGTAACTTGGCTGAACTTCCATCGAGCTTGAAAATAACACTCGACGATGAAAACAGGCCTCCGTTCTCAACGATCAATTCATCGGAATTTGCGTTTTAAGCTCTCTCAGTTTAGCGGTTTAAATTCAAATGCATCCTTTTCTCGTCTGGTGCTTCAACCTTCTCCAACCATTTTCCTTTGGTTCTCGCTCTTATCTAATTACACGCGCGCACTTATCCCTCTTCTTCTTTTCTTTTTTTTTTCTTATTTCGTTCTTTCCAATTTACAAACGTTTACAAACGTTTTATATAGTTTGAATCCTTAATATGTTTCGAATTTCGTATATTGTCCGAAAGCACTAGTGAACGAAGGAATTGAGGCTGGGCCTCAGTATCATTCGACTGATCACCCAGAAATCAAACGCTGTATTTTCGATCGTATCTTTTTGATCTTCATTTCTTTTCATTCACTTGTAAATTAATTACTCGGTAAAAAATATCCAGCAAGTTATCCCTGCGATCGTCTAACATCGTTTGTTTCGTATAATAGTTATAGTATCGTTTCAAACTTTACTTCGTTCGATTACGAAATATCCAATTGCATACGCGCAAGTTCAGTTAAAAAATGAAACTCTTTGAGATCGCGTCATCATATCCCTTCGCCAATTTGCGCGTCGCGATTGAATTACATCGCGTGCCCCGTGCGAACGTGGCTAACAAATTTGTACGTTAATTAGTTTCCTTATTATTGTCATGGTATATATAATAATCTTGTTAATAAAAATACTAAAATATTATGTATATTATATATAATATATAATAGATTATTGCATTATGCATTTTTGGTACCGTNTTTGGTTTTTTTTTTTTTTTTTTTTTTTTTTTCTTTTTTTTCAATTCGTCGACCGATGGCCGTTGCGAATTCGTTCCTTTTTTTTTTTAATTTTATTTTTTTAGTTTTTCTGCTTCCTTCTTTCATCTTCCTTTTCTTTTTAAATCTTTGATTCAAAAACGAACTCGAGAAGAAACTCACGTGACACTTGACGATTTGCTGCTGCTGCTGCTGCTTCCTCGAGCAGAGTCGCGATTGTCGAATCTCATTCGCGTCGTTCGATCTTCTTATTGTTCTTCTCTCTTGACTTCCTTCCAAGTCGCACAGTTCTTTTCCTCTTTTCCCTTCTCGATCAACACGCGTTTCCTTCTCCAGCTAAATACACACTTTTTAGGCTCCAATTGTTACTTGCTGTGTTTCACGGCAAGCCTTTCTCCGCAGGTGTAAAATACGTGTGCGAGATCGCGATTTGCAAATATTCGTCGTTAAGTTCTTCTAATCTGGTTCCCACGCGTTTCTTTCTTTACGCGCGATAGATTAGCTTCGAAGTTTGTTTTGTTTTACTCTTTTTTTTTCTTCTTTTTTTTCCTAAATGCTTAGTCCCGTGTCGTGGAAGGAAGAAAGGACCGTTTCGTACTTAGCTAATTCAGCGAGAGAGTCTTCGTTTTCAACTAGCGGGAATACTTCTATTCTCTATACGGCTTGCAGTAAGAGTAACGATGATTCATGTGTTGGCTGTAGGAGCCGGAGTGAGAGAAGCGCTTGAGGCACTTGGAGCACTGAAAGGGCTTTTCGCCGCTGTGCAGTCGCTTGTGTTCGGTCAGATGATGCTTATGTTTGAACGCCCTTGGGCACTCCACGCATTTGTACGGCCTTTGCCCTGTGGACATTCATTCGATCTCTCTATATCGTCTACATTGTACGAATTTATCTGATTATCACGTTTGGAACCATCAGAAGCTATACCGATCAATTCAAATGCAGAGATAAATGTCAATAGGAAAAACTATTTTAAATTTAAAATTATCTTTGAACTTGTGATGAGTAAATTTTGTTAAATTAATTCTTTGTATTTCTTTTTTTTTTTCTTTTTCTAGATGCATATTAATTATGCATCTGTAAATTCTATCACTCAGTTTAGCTTCTGATAATTATTTCGCCCAAACATAATCATTGGTAGTTGTTATTTAACAATTGCATACCGGAATGTTCGTATTTGTGTCTTGCTAGGGAACTATGCTTGGAGAATGTTTTGTCACACCGATCACAGAAGTAGACACCCTGCTCGATTTCCGCCGCTGGCGAAGCTTCTGGCTGTCTCGCGTTTTCACTTTCGTTCTTTACGTTTGTCTGAGGTTGACCCTGCAAATACAGAATCTCGTAACACACTTCGTACAGCAGGCTTCTTATTCCTCGTTTTTATACGTTCATTTATTTCTGGATCGTAAGTAGATAATTAGATCATAATTAAATTAGAATTTTTGCATGTTTCAATTTTCCACGCGCGAAGTACAATTAGGAGTACCTTTGGAATAATTTCTCCCCCATTCGGGGCCGTACGTTTCGTTTCAACAGAATCGGTGGTCTCCTCGTCGATGACGAGCGGCGAATCTTCCAGATCATCCGCGTCTTGATTATGCGACGGTGCATTGTCGTCCTTCTGTTCAACGGGAGACGACGACGTGAACTTCACACAGACAGTTTCATTGTCTTTGCACGCCGAGTCCGTGAGTGCCTCTTTCTTCGACAAATCTAATGGCTGTTCGTACGCGGTCTGACTGGTTGGATTTGCCAATGGTACTAGAGGTGGTATCTTCGATTCTCGTCGGTCCCTCGCTCGGGAATTTTGAAACCAAACCTGAACATTAAACGTATGTAAATGCATTCATTGACGATAAATTTTAAATGATTAGCCTGTGCTTATATATAATATAATATAATGTTATTTATCATATTTAATTTACACGTACTATGTTACATCTCTTCTTTTATATGAAATTGCAATCACTCACGTGCTCAGTATTTCATACAATTACTATGTATTATAAACACCATTAATTTGGAAAAGAAGTTGTTAAAAATCAGTAGATTTAGATCAGAGATTTATCGTTGCTCGTTAAATGTTACTCGATAAGGATCAATAAGGAAAACAGATTAATTGGACAGGATTAATTTCATACCTGTACTACGCGAGTAGGGAAGTTGATATAGTTGGCGATCATGATGATCTCCTCTTTCTTGGGTCGAGGATTAATGGCATAGTAACCCTTGAGAACGGCCAATTGCTCGTCGTCTATCAACGATCTAGCCCTGACTCTCCTTCCGTTGTCATTGTGCGTTTGTGTACCATCCTCCTCGTCCTCCGAGTCCGCCTCCGAGCTGTCCTCCGTTTTTCTCTTGTACCCCGATTTCGCGCTGGGCTGATTCACGTCCTCGAGTTTCGCCGCCAAGCCTTCGCTCTGCGAGTCATATTGATCCGTCGATGCCGACCAGTCTGGATAATGTGCCATCTCGCTGGACATCTCGCTGTCTTGATCCTGCATCATGTTATTCGCCGATTGATTACCGAATTTCCACAATTTCATCGACCACGGTGATTCAAGAATTCCATCAGCGATCAAAGATCGCGGCTATAAGTAGAGCGATTCGATTATACGAGATTGTCTATTATTAGAATTATCCGAGTATAGCCTAATTATGAATACATACGTATAAAACTATATCTCGAGTGATGTTTATATTTTGGGATCAAATGCTCTCGTCCAAGTGAACTGCTTACGCACGGATTCCATTTATACCGTTGAATATTGAAGGAAAAAGTATGGCATTCTGATGCTCTTGTCTTGGTATATAATGTTAGGAAATTTACATTAGCAGCTGGTGAATTAAATTTTCAAAGTAACTCGGGTGTATAACAAATGAATACTTGCTTTTGAATTGCACCAGGTTGCAAGAGATGATAGAAGTTTTAAAGCATCTACTGATTGTGTAGATTATGCTTGGATTCTTTTACACATCCATAGTTGAAAAATGTTCAATTTCTTAATTCTTTACTTATTGACATGATCACAATGATTTGATTCTTTCAGGCCAAACGGATTTGTCCCAATTAGCTCGGATAATCGAAAATTTCACTGACTAAGCCCTGATATATACATTCAATGGCGTTTTAGAATTGTTGGAAAAGAAGATTTTAAGAGGATTTATATTTAACTTGAGAAAGGAATTTCACCACCGTAGTAGTTATAATTTTACGTCATTTTTTAGTTGTAATCTTTTGCTCTTTATATTAATATGTTTAAGAAAATTTACATGTCGCATTTACATGACTTTTATATACAACCTTGGGACGAACCTATTCCAAAGCTTATAGAGTAGTGGCCCAATCGGCGTTATATTTGGACTGTTTATGACACTCGCCTAACAAGTTTACGACATGTCAATCAGCATTAAGAGGCAAAGAACCACGTGGCCAACAGAATCGTGAAAAGCTCGATAATAAATCAATGTTTATGATCCAAACTTCTTTCCGTCACAATCACAAACACGATCGAATTAGAAGACTAATAATATTGTCACAAGTTTTGATTTCTTCGTCGTGAAACATAACTATCTAGATAATAATATTGTCACAAGTTTTGGTTTCTTCGTCGTGAAACTTAACTATCTGGCCAACTAACAATATCATTAAATTGACAACTTCACAACTTTCACAATTATTCGTCAAATAATTGGACGAATCTGCAATTTGCTTTGTGCTTTCTCACGCTTTCAAACATACGCAAGGGCCATTCCTTCAATACGTCTATGGTGCTCGTAATTTCTGATTTGTCACTTCTTCGCTCTCTCACGAACGAGGCAGGCCAGTAAGAAGCAATAATTTCCTCAATTCTGCAGCATTAGAGTGGACTATGCTCGTGATACTTGAATTTGCACAAATGATCATCTTACTTGATAATCCTCCTCGAACTCTCGTTTCATCGTGGCCGGCGATGTGGACAGTTTCCTCACGTTCGCCTCGAGTAACTGCTTCGTGACGGAGGTGTTCACCGTTTCGAGGATACGTCGAACCGCGTCGAGGCCTTGCGGATCGGTGGGCGCCGGTGATTCTTTGCCTTCTGTGCCTTCCGTGCCCTCAGAGTCCGCCGTCGACGGGCTCATAAGCTCCCGGTGAGTCTCGACTTGCTCGGCTACCTCGTCCAATCTCTTGGAATGTAGCTGATTTAAGATCTTGCCCAAGGACGTCTGCAAGAAGTAGCTGCCGAAGCCCATCATTTGCGGCAGCAGCGTCGGCATATCGTAAATACCTGGAACAATCACACTTTCTTAATCCACGTGTAAAAACGTGTTAATTTTCATCTACAAACGAAGCTTTAACACGTTCCGTGCCAAGCAATTTTTCCCTTTTGTTGTCGTTATAAACGTTGATATATTATCACACATCATCAATCGATAAGTAGTTCTCTTGTTTAGAGTAGCTATCACATTGTGGTAATATTATTAGAAATATGGTGGTACACGTGGCCTGAAGATCAAGTTTAACGTGTACCACCGGTGGTACACATGGCACGGAACTTGTTAAACGAGTAGTTGTTATTACATTTTATTACGTACGTTCTATCATTATTCTTCAATTCATTAATGTATCAAAAGTACTTGTGATTCTCGTCGAGAATTGATTACGTATATATATTTTCATATGAATGAAAAAAAAAAAAAAGAAATTATTCTACACGTGTGTTTGTATGTGTTATGCGAACTCTGTGTATCAGAAGCAAGTTACCTTAGATACAAAATCTCAATTACCAGTTATTATACTGGTTTCTGAGATTTCCAAGTGAAATTCGAAACTCGAGCATGATTAGATCACGATGATACATATTTAACTATTAAGAAATTAAATTTCACTGTTTACGAGTCAACGTCGAAGTATAAAATTTGAAGCTCCATTACTTACTACAACACGTTCCGTGCCATGTGTACCACAGGTGGTACACGCAGTCATATTTATTTAATGCGTTGAAAACATATATTTTATGACAAATTCTGTAAAATATATTTCTACCAAAAAAATGAGTGGTACACGATGTGATAGCTACTCTAGACACGAGAACTACTTATCGATTGATGATGTGTGATAATATATGAACCTTTAATCAAAATATCAAAATGGCAAAAATGGCTTGATACGGAACGTGTTAACGGTTGAAGTAGCAGTAAAATTCTTAGTAGCAATCTGATTCTAATTCTAAACTATAAAATAAATCTCTACAAATTGCAATAGCAATAGCCGATAATCAATTGGCGACGACTCGATATAAACTGCATAACAGTGAATGACATAAACTCCAAATAGAACAGAAAGTAGAATTCTCTGCCTTGCTGCTACAAAGCGTTCGATTCGAGTTACGAATCGAGTTCACGGAGTGGCAGGATCGTTCAAGGTGCACGAGAGAGAGAGAGAGAGAGAGAGAGAGAGAGAGAGAGAGATAGAGAGAGGATGGCGGTGA
>NIPQ01091819.1:15721-29254 GCA_002806875.1 Lepidotrigona ventralis hoosana
AATAAAAAAAAAAAAAAAAAAAAAAACGAAATTGAATTTAAAGGAGCAAATTTCAATGTGATTAAAATAAAACTTCGCAGTTGTCGACTGCGTAAAAAGAAACAAAGGCAAGCTTAATCGCGATGAACGAGCTACTTTGAATCTTATAATTACACAGGTGCGACGGTTAATATTGTTTTACATAGAACGATGAATCATGCGCGTGCTACATCAGCGAAAGAAATAAATCCAATAAACGAACATATCTACATCATCAACTTTGAAAAACTCGATTTCCTCCCTTATTCTCAAGCTCGTTCAGCGTGCGAGAGGTTCATTCAATCAGATTTAGTTCAAACAATCGAAGTATAATTCGCGTGTCGTAATAAAATTATGCTGCGCCTATTTAAAAACCATCCGCATTGAATGAATCAATATCAATTTAAACATTTAAACATAACAGGCTGAAAAAGAGAATTACAAGGAAAAAAAAATTCAAACCAAAGAAAGCAAAAGAGAGAGNGTGCGCGAGCGCGGGGGGGGGAGAATCCGCAGGCCGGTGGCGCGTGATCGATAACACACAAGGAACAATGGAGTCCTCCTCGTCCTTGACGTTAGTTTCACTCACCACTTGAGGGAATTGAGCGTTGAGATCGTTCTTGTCGATGGCGTACGAGGTCTTGTGCGTGTCCTCGAGATGGAGCTGAAGCACGTGGACGTCCCGACAGAGGAAGCCGCACTGGGGACACCTCTCGCCACCCTGCTTCGTCGATCCGCCCTCGCCGCCACCGCCACCACCACCTCCGCCTCCTTCTGTTCCTGCTCCTGCTCCTCCACCACCGCCTCCGCCACCACCACCGACCTCGCTACCTGTCCCGCTACCACCTCCAACGCCACTTCCTGTGGTTGGCGCCCCGGTCGCGCAACCTCCGCCCACCTCCGCGTTCACGACACCTGCTGCCTCGTCCTCGCTGCAACCTAAACAACACACGTGCGCGCTATTAGAAATGGTGATCGTGCACATCTCGCGAATAGGCTCGGCACTTTTGATCGTCGGCCGATTTCCGAGCCACTCTCTCTCACGCNATAACCCTCGTGTAAGCTCGTGTAAATTAAGTCTGTTACGGAAGTGACTCCGTTTTATATCTTCGGAATGATTGGCAAGACGCCACGGAGACGCCAGAGAAATTTTCTTTCTTTTTTTTCTTTTTTTACCAGTGTAATACGTACTCGAAATTCCCCCGTACAACAATATTGTAAACATTCAAATATTCAATGCCTGAGAGTAAATTTTGTCCGAGAACAAGGAATGAAGAAATCTGCTTTCAACTGAATTTTTTTACCAGTGTAATACGTACTCGAAATTCCCCCGTACAACAATATTGTAAACATTCAAATATTCAATGCCTGAGAGTAAATTTTGTCCGAGAACAAGGAATGAAGAAATCTGCTTTCAACTGATTTAGTATCTTTACTCTTTTCTTGCGTACGCGTTACGAAGCAAGTAATTTTTATAACAATAAATTATAATACACAGTAGACAATATTTGCAACGACAACACAAAACTACCTAACGCAAAACCAAACGCAATTGTCGCTTTATATGCCTGATAATGAAATTAATAAATCGATCAATATTTATCAAGCTACGCGGCCGTTTTAATTCATTTATTCATTATGTGTGTTAGTGACTCAGTCCGTATAATATATATAGATTTATGTAACATTGTACTCTTGTAAATTACGAGGCGATTGAACGATAAATTTGGCGAAACCAGTCTAAAATTTTAGAATATTGTGCCCTCTTCTTTACAAGATCGTCTGAAATTTCAAGAGGCAGAGAGAAAGAGAGAGAAAGAGAGGGAAAGAATTTGCTATGCCAATTGATCGAATTCCTGTTTGGCCTGTCGAGTACGAAAGCATTCTACTACAAGTTCAAGAACAGCATTCGAAAGACTGTTGGAGCTCTTTGTTTCGCAAATATAAACGTTCAAGATATTTCGTTTTTATCTCCTACGTAAAAGAATAAAGTTTGAACATCTTGGATTTGGATTCTGTTATTCCACGGTTGCAGGAATAATTGTTCTCGTGTGTGTCTGTGCACACACACACACACACACACACACACATTCTTTTACTGTTTGAAGAAAGTGTAGTTATTTGAACATTCAAATTAGATTTTCTGAGTTGAAACTTCAATCGAACTGAATCACCTTTTATTATAGACAGGTGTTTTCCAAATAAAATTGGTATTGAATTAATATCACGATAATAAAAAAATCTATCCAGTCGAGTAAGCAATTATTTAAAAGTAACTTAAAATAATTTATTTCAATATGACAAAGTGTCTTTTATTTTTCTTCGAAAGCGTTCGCGAGTTCATTCTCCAAATAAATTTGAACCACGGAATATCAATCGGTATCACGGGTTCACGTTCGCGATACGTCTGCCGCACTTCTCCCGAGCGCGAATTCATTATTTTGTCGTGTCGCGGTGTTTCGCAACGTGCTCTATCCGCGAAATTACGTACGTCAGCCAGAGAACAAAGACAGCAGCCCTCTCGTCGAAAACGCGTGAACGATACAGCTCGAAACGAAATAGCCGTCGCACAACGGCCGCCACACATCTGAATTCATTTCGCACATCCGCGGCCACGAAAGTAATACGTGTCGGGTCTAAAGTTCAGGCTGAACAGTAACAGGCTCTCTACCGGCCGTGAATCACGAAAAATCGGTCGCGGGCCGATCGTGTTAGGTGACGTTTTTATCGATGCGCGATAAAAAAAAAAAAAAAAAAAAAAAAAATTTNGCGAATCAAGTTGCGAAGTTGCGAAATCTTTGTCTCTCATTTTTTTGGGTAAGTAAAAAATATTCTTTCGTCGAATAAGATGTAAAATATATTATTTACAACAATTCTGCCGGACTTTTGATTGAGAAACAAATTGCGCGATTTATCGTCTATTAATCTGAGCAAAGCGGGATGTGAAAAATACAGTTTTATAGAATTAGAGTTTCAAGTTGTCCAAGTCAATCTATTTTAATCAATATTTCAGAGTGTAGAATCTTTACTATCTTTCCGTGCTCCTCGTGAACAAAGAACTTTACAATTTGAAAGGAAATTATCGGAACAGATACGAATTATGAAGAAGAACGGACAGAAGAGTAAAAAAACCACTCTTAGATTTGCAAAAGTTGGTACAAAAAAATTCTTCGTACGGAAATTCTCTCTCTTTCTCTTGTAAAAACTGAAGCGAGACACACAGATTCGACGTACACGCGAGGCAACGTTTATCGAGTGATAAATTTCGAAAGATGTAAATATAGAAATTTAATTACGTTGAATTGGCAAGGATATACAGGGACATTCACCCAATTGAAGAACACATCTTTCAATCACGTGTAAACATTTGTATTGCAAGAGCGACTGATACACGCCACATGTCGCTATCCACCGAAAAATAGGTGATATTTTCACGGGCGAAACGCGCACGCGTGGAATGCACACGCGTATGTTGAACACAACGCGCGCGCGCATGCAGTCGTATATTTACGAAGACACACGCAGAAATCACGTGTAAATGCCGTCGACTTTGTGAATTCTAGAAGCGTGAAGAGGGGCTGCTCTCTATCATCGAGGAAAAATCGATAGAACACAATCTAACGTCAACATCATCGCGAAATATATCCACGGTATCGTTACGTTCCGTTTCGTTCCCGAGTGTAATCACACGGTCAAAGTACATTTCAACCATCATCGTTGCGCTCTACGTTTATCTTCCACCGTAAAAAAAAAAAAAAAAAAAAAAAAAAAATTTGCAAAAATATATANGTAAAACTATCGCGCTACTCTCTTAACGCGTAACGAGATTGCAGATTTATTTGCAGATTTTCTATCCCACGTTTTCACGAACTACTGCGTGAATATACATTCGAATACGTTGTTCTTGTACGAAACTCTACGATGTAACAAAGAGCGTTTTAATTGAATCGAACGGTCAGATAAGCTGCCATTGGCTCGTGGAAAAAATGAACGACTCGTGATGGACGAGCGTGCGCGCAATTGCGGCTTTGCGCGAGCCGCGAAAAACGAAAACGTCCCGCTGGTGCGCGTGACGTGGAAAAGTATGAAAGAGAAGGCACGAGAGCGAGCGGCTTACCTTTGAACGTATTCCGGACGAGAGTCATGCTCATATTCGCGTGAGCGCGAGCCAATGCTCCCCGTGGTACGTCTTGCGTTTCTTCGACGATTCCGCCAGGTTGAATGGTTCGACAGCCGCGGCGTGTATTGCGACCCCCCCGTTCAGGAGTTTGTCCAGCGTGATCTGTGACGTTTCAAGGTAGAGCGGCGACACATGGTTACACTCTTCTTCCCCGTTTCTCCGTTGGATCGTTCGACGTGACGATGATAGCCGATGATAGTTCCAACGTCGAGGAGCATAGAGACGATACGAAAGTAGTAATCGAGGCGACCGCGTTCGTGCAACAGTTTCAATCAGGCGCGACGCAGAGGAAAAAATGGCCAGGCTGCGTCGCGTGCGTGCGTGCGTGCGTGCGTGCGTTCGTCACGACTACTCCGAGCGTGTTATTTCACATTCACCAGCGACGTTCCAGCGCACGGCTGCTCGCCGTCGTTTCTCATTCTATCTTTCGTCTGGCTGGTTGGTTGCGCGCCGCGATGATAATAATTATTAGCGTGATGCTGCTGTTGCTCGCGTCGAGTATCTCGTCGAGAGTGGACGAGACTGATCTTCAGCAACAACTGTGGATATCCACGAGGCGGCGATGTACGAAGCAGCTCCGGGCAATACGACCGAAACGAACGACCAGCACTTGCCGCGGCCGCGATCATTAAAAAGCGGCCGTGTGTGGCTCACTCGCGCGCACCAACGAGTTCAACGAAACACGGGAACGTTGATCACGTTTCTTCTCTTCTCGATGTGAAATAGACGAATGGGAGAGAGAGTCAAGTGTCGGGGGCACACACGCGCGAGGAGGGAGACAGACGTAGATAGGATAGGGAACGACAGAATGATAACAGGGACAGAGAGGTGAGAGAGGTGGTAAGGAGAGAGCGGCGGCCCTCGCAAGAGGCGAGGAAAAGAGAGAGGTTATGTGCAGACGACGACGACAGGAGAAATTCCAGCGGGCGGCACAGCGCGCCGAGGTCCACGGATAGTTCGCGTCCGTTCCTTCGTCCCCCTCGTCCTCGATAAGTGACGATTCCACGACGATGATTCGAGAGGACCGATTGGGTGGGACAGGCGTTTTAGCCTCGTTGAATCTTCGACGTTCGTGTGCTACGCCGCAAGCTCACCTCTCGACGATTACCAACAACCAGTGTGTAGTCTCGCGACAGCTTTCCGCTGCATTTCTTCGAAACAACACGGGGTAATTGAATTTCGTAATTGTAATTCTCTTACGTCACGAGGTGTACATCTCGATATATATATATATATATATATATGCTTCATCGATGCATGTTGTATCATTCATTCGATCTCGTGTTATGCGTCTTAGAGGCGGCGTTCGATTCGCATCCACACACACACGCACACACACATACACACAACAAACACACACAAAGAACACCTCCCTCCGAGAGACGAGATCCCGAAGAACCTTTTTCCGTTGCTGCGTTTCTTTCTTGCTCTTCTGAAGGATCGCCCGACGTCGTCTCGAGGTTACGTATCCGTGAGTGTATTATCGAGGAACGTATATGAAGGTATTGGGGTGCGATGCACTGCGACGATTTCTCAATTAATCACTCTCTCTCTCTCTCTCTCTCTCTCGTTCTCGCTCTTTCTCTCTTTCTCTCTGACGAACTAGGATGAAACGAAAGACGAACGAATGTAGAAAAGAGCAGCCGCGCACCGGTTATATCCTTGTAAACGATTCGTGCGGAAAGCGATACGGTGTTCTTCTTCTGCCGCCTCTTCTTCCGCCACCGCCGCCGCCGCCGCCTTCTCCTTTTCTACCGATTCTTTTCATTCGCGTACGCATACACGTTTTCCCACGCACCGAGGCAAAGAAAACCACACACTTACGGAGAGAGAGAGACCGGAGAGGGAAAGAATAGCGGGAAAAAGACGGAGAGAAGAAAGGAACGAGGGAAGAGCGCGACGGTGATCGGGAACTGATGCTAGGGCATCGCAGAGAGCGGGCAAGGCAGAAATGTCGGTGTTACTACCAGGTTGGAGTAGCAAGCACCGGTAAAACACGGTTCCTAACTAACACACATGGAGACAGATTGGGGACTGCTGCTCCGGAGTTTACTATAGGATGGGACGGATGGTGATGGCGGCCGTAGCGGAGCAGCCACCGCCCCCATGCTTCTTCTCTCTCTTTTCGTCCCCCTTGTCTTGTTCGACCGCCGCCGCCACCGCCGCCCCCACTACCGTTCCTCCACTGCTGATTCCCTCCACTTCTCTGCTCGCCCTCCCCTCCCAGCTGCCGTAACCGTTCCAACCGTTCTCCTATTCTCCCCTCTATGCGTTATGATGGACACGCTGGAACCCCCTACCCCCTCCCTATCCAACTCTCTGTCCAACTTACCCCCTTCTTTCTCTCCCACTTCTCTCTTACGCCCGCCGTGTTTCTCTCTACATTTCCTCCTCTTCCTCTTACNGTGTGTGTGTGTGTGTTATTTTGAAAGTCATCTATCGCACGTTACGTATCGAGTTACGAGAGAGAAGTACGCGCGGACAATTATTTAGCGTCACGTTGGCTGCTTTCAACGAAGCGAGAGCGAAAGGTTAGGCCCGGGATCCTCCCTCGTCGCGATGAGCGAACGTTGATTCACATACGAGCAGCGAATTGTTCGTGAAATTAATTTGTGAGATGGTCATACGTCTATTTCAGTAGTCTCGAGTCACATGGAAGAATAAACACGTAGAGGCGTTGTCGCGCGTATATCTCGCGCTCGAGGCGAATTGGAGCGAAATGTTCGAGAGGGACGTTCTCAATGAACAATTCTTTTCTCCGTTTCTCCTATGCAACGTACACTTGTTTCTCGTGCACACGTGCTACGATTTTGCGTACGTGAAGAAAATTCGTCATTCAAAATTCATTCGTAATTACTCTTCTTTCTCGAAAATGTCTTGGAGAGGAAGAGAGAGAGAAAAAAAATGAGGATGTAGCACGTGATGGAAGAATAGACAAGCGAAAAGGGATCATTGTACACAGTTTTCTTGTGTTCCAGTGTTAAACGAGAAGCGTCGGACTGCGATCGTTTAAAGCCAGACCATCTCCTCCATTCAACGAGTACTGGCAATTAGAGCCAATAGTTGCCGGCCCCTTCTCCCAAAGGTCTCGTGTCTCGAGGTGTTGAATTTCTTGGTATTTCACCAGCTGAACTATCCTCGTTCTACAAGCATCTAGACAGAATGCTCTAAATCGCAAGAACACTTCGTTCAATCGTCCGTGTCTTATCCTCGATGTCTCGTTCCAAAACCCTCGAAAATTATCCTTCGCGTTCGCGTCAACCATTCCAAAGTTTCTCTACAACACCAGACTTTAGACTCTCGAACATCACTCGAAACAGTGTACAGTTGCTACGAGAAATATTCACGTGCCAATTAATCAAATCCATCAAGCCTCGTACTTTCCGGAATGAAACTACTTCTTTGTAACCTCGATGGGGAAGATTCTCGAAATTTCGAAATACCACTGGTCCAACTAGTCGAACAGTTTCATGTACCATCTTATACAGTGATGGCCACGTGGCATGTCAATAGATCCGAGATCGAGGAATTGGTTTCTATTGGACGATAAATATTGTCAGGTCTGGTTAGTCATTCATAGTATTTAGTATTTGATAAAATTTGAGAAAATGATCCGTCGACGAAGAATACAGTGAAGAATACAGTCACTGCTACTAATTATTATGACGGAATCTTACTAAAAGCTAGTAGACAAATGATCGATCAATTACACCCTAGTCTATCGATATTTTTAAGATACTAAGAATGATATCAAAGCTACCTTTTTTGAGTGGTCCATCGAACGGTTTAACTTGCTGTTCGTTGTATTTGTAAAAGATATTGATAGTCATAGTGCCATCAGTGGGACCCACCCTCGGTAGATACGGTACTGCGCGATCTCCGGCGTGGCGGGTCCAGCAATGACGGCGCGGAGATCACCGAGCGTGTCCGAATTCGGCCGATGTTAATCGAGTGGGAGTCGAGCGTGGCCGGTGGTGGGGGGTGGAGGGGAATTCCCCGCTGCCAGTGCGGTGTGGTGACCACACCGTGTCCCTTTTTGTTGCCGCCCATTAGGCGCCACCGCGGCGTGATTCGCAACCGTGTTTCTTTATCTTCGCCGTAGCCAAGCTAGAACTCTCTCTCTGCGAGAACGCGAGAACCGACTGCACGCGCGTTCTTGCCTATCTTTCCACCCTGTCTCTCTCTCTCTCTCTCTCTCTCTCTCTCTCTCTCTCTCTCTTTTTTTTCTCCCTGTTCTTCTGTTCCTCCCTTCGGACAATAGCGGAGAATGATTCACCGTAGGTGAATACAGGCGTAAGTACAATGTTTCCGATCTCTGTGCAGCGTATGCGCGGAGATAAGTCGCGCCGCGTGCCACGTTTCGTGTTCCGTCTCTCCCCCACGCGTTATGATCACGTTTCGACTTTTGAGTCGTACTCTGTGTGTGTATGCATGTGTGTGTGTGTGTGTGTGAGAGAGAGAAAGAGGACACGGAAACACTTTTCTTTGCAAGATTTAGGAACACACCGTTCCTTGTTTCCGATCTTGCACGCTTTATGGAAAGATATTTTAGAATGGATATTTCTGTCGCGTGTATTGTTTCGTAAAGACTTATTTTCGGCGTGCCGGGTATATACCTTTGGCCTGTAGGCTTATTGGCTGACTTTCGCCTCTATCATCGAAACGATAGAGATGCAATGTTCTCGCAAATATTGGCCTTGCGATTACTCGGACAAAATTGACAATACGCGACGAGATCTTGCGTGTCTTACATTATTACCCTAGAAGCCAGTAAGAGATATTTGAAGAAACTGCAAATGTTAATTGAAAAATAACAAATGACAAAATTCTAATTCGAGTCAAATCCTTTCTTTTTTTTTTTTTTTTTTTTTTTTTTGGCNCGTGACTCCTTTTCTTCGAATGGCATTTTCGAGAACTCGAGGATTTATCTGACTCTGTCGAAGATTGATATCTTCTATCTCGCAACCAGGCTGTATATTAATCAGCGACGAATAAACGTCTGTGTTAACGAAGGTTTAGATCCTTTTTTTTTTCTTTTCTTTTCTTTTCTTTTCTTTTCTCCCTACCCTTCGGTCCCATTCCAATTGGACGCGACCATTCGTCGCCTTTTTACAAGTTCTCATTAAGCCTCTCAGTCTCAGAGTTTCCTACCGTGAAACACACACGGATAGAATTTTTATCTCTCTTGTGGACGAGATAGGTTAACTACGAAGTGTGTGGAGAAGCTAACCGACGCTTATTGTTCCACAGGCCGCCGGTCAATTGTGCTTCACCGAGAAGAAGACTACTGCGTTCCTCTTCTTGCACGCCACGCGCTCACCGTTTTTCACGAATGACTGATGCATTGGTTGGCTCGCCTCCTCGCTTCATCGCCTGATGCATCGATGAGTTCATTGGCGATCAACTGAAATTCGCCTGATTTCTATGATTCGCGGCCGACTAAAATGATCCGGCCTGCCAATAAAATCAGAGCGGAAGTCCAAGTCCGATTCTTGGATTAACAAACTTATTCTTCCTCTTCTTTTTCTTTTTTTTTCTTTTTCAATTTTTCAAGTCCGCCAGTGAAATTAGCTTCTTCTACAGAATGGCCAAAGACTTAATAATAATATTAAACAAAAATAATTTTTGTAAACACGTTTTTCTAATTTTTTTATTTTTTTGATTTTCTTCAGTATTGCGTGTTCAAAAGAAAACGAACAAGTTGTGACTTTTTCAAACGCTTCAGTTTTCCAGTGGCCATCCTGGTCACGAGAACGTCAATCGATAATATCGATAGCCTCGAAAATTTATCCCGTTCACAAAAGTTAAAAGTTTCTCACCGATCGTAAGAAAATGAATTTTAATGAAATTTAAGTCGCAAAACTGCGAGTAACTTATTTTATTTCCAATCCCTTTGGAGTTCTTCTTCGATTTTCATGGAAAATTGGGATTTCTGAGAAAGTTCGTTAGCATTGTTGTGTACGTGCTTTTCCTCCCAGCGCGGCATTGGTTATCATCGGTGTGTTTAAAGAAAAACTGCAGGCTGACTTATCGACGTGCCACGAAATCGATGTTCTTTATCGTTTCTCCTGGAAAGCGTACGTTTTTTCCTTTGACCCGCTCAAATTTCACCGTATCTTGCAACCTTTAGCCCGGCCACCTATACAACACCGAACGTAAACGCCAAGGTTCGACAATTTGTCAGAACGAATGGGGGGACACCGTGGCGGTTGCATATACGTGTACTTGTGTACAGGGTGATTCATTTCACTGTCCGAACGAAGTTTGAATACTCGATCTCCTGAGAGAGCCAGAGGGAAAAATTCTTCTTCTCGCAGGAGGACGTGCAATTTTACAGAACGGATAATTAAAAATGGACCGTTCTTTGTCACTGTTGGCTCTCAGTTCCTTCACCGCGTCAATTTCTAAATTTCCTCTGTACGATATGAGAAAATGATGTTTTCTCGAGTTCAATTTTATTCCTTTCTCCTATCCATCCCTCCCTCAAAAAAAAAAAGAAACAACAGTTCAATCGTAGAAACAAATTCAATCGTAAGAATGATTTCTACGAACCAACTCCAACGAATTTGAAAAAAAAACAATACCTTCAGATCGTTCTCGAATGTTGTCGTCGCGTGACACGGTAAAATTATCAGCGACAGATGATTTCTAAAATAATCTCATCTCGGTGCAATATCAATTTGAAGGAGCATGGAAACGTTCCTGACACGTTCTCCCTTCTCCTTCGTTCGTTCCATCCATAGAAACGCGCGACTAATCCTCGTGTTACGTGGATCACCCTGTACATAGATATAGAGGCATAGAGAAACTCGGCCGGATCTGTAAAACTGAAGGCCCGTGGACAAAAACCTGACCTCTCGAACAACTGTGCACCATGTGTGCGCCACTTGTGCGCCTCCTCTTCTCCCATTCTCTTTCCTTCCAATGGCCGGCCGATCCCTCGTTCTCTCTCTCTCTCTCTCTCTCTTCGTTTCACAACGTTACTCTCGCACTCGTTGCCATTTCTCTTTCGACCCGGTTCCACAAGGCTTGCCGATATCGCGATTAATCAGGTATATATATATATATATCACCGGCGTCGAATGAAACTCCACGCGAGCGAGTACGACTCTTACTCAAGAGGCAGAGAAGATGGAACCGCGAAAGTAAGAAGTCGAGAGAGAGAGAGAGAGAGAGAGAGAGATGTTCTCCGCTCTTTTACAGTTAAAAACAACAGTCAATTCATGGTGTGGAGGTTATGTGATAACAATTTTCTCAATAAGGTCCGTGTGACCAATGCACTCGAGATGTACAGAGTGGGACTAGAAAGCACCATCCTACTAAAATAAATCCGTAATTTCTTTTTCTTAGAAATTGAATCGATGAAATTAGCTTCTCCTTATATTTCGATGCTGTTCGTCAAATTTAACACGTTCCGTGCCAAGCAATTTTTACCTTTTGTTGTCGTTCAGGCCATTTCATATTTTGACTAAATATATTATCACACAATCTTTCATTACATCATCAATCGATAAGTAGTTCTCTTGTTTAGAGTAGTGTACCACTTGTGGTAATATTATTAGAAATATGGTGGCCTGAAGATCAAGTTTAACGTGTACCACCGGTGGCACACATGGCACGGAACGTGTTAAATTGAAAACTTTGGTCCACCATATGTACGTTGCTGAAAGTATAGCCAAATCGAGACACTGTCTACTAATTGTTACATTAATTTGTTTAAATCACAGAGATATCATTTTTAACATCCAAGAAGAGTTGCAGTTTCAATACCAGACGTTTCGATCGTTTTTTTTTTTTTTAATTTTCGAAAGACGAGCCCTTCTCTCGTAATTTCTGTCCTATAAAAAGAAAAAAAGAAAAAAATTGCAGCTCTACGGCAATCTCCGAATAAGAAGAGAAAAAGTCAACTACAAATAAACCAGAGAGAAGCGGAGGACCCGTTCGATCGAGGATTCCAGGACTAGCTGCTGGAAGAAGAATTTCGTTTAACGAAAGAAGCAAACGGGAGACGAAGGAATCTTTTCCGAAAAAAAAAAAAAAAAAAAAAAAAAAAAAAAAAAAAAAAAAAAAAAAAAAAAAAAANTCAAAATATTCTGTCGACCCTTTCCTTCGGTTTTGCGAGATTTATATAGAAAAAAACTCATGCCATAAGCAAGAAAGAGAAACTGGAAATCGAACTTATTTTACGATAATGAATATCTACGAAACACGGAACACTTTCCAATCCAAGGGCTTTCGTGCATTTTTAAATTTTTTCACGAACACTATCAACGAGATGGAAGTCTGGGAAAAATTGTCATATAAAATTATAATTAATAATCTTCTTTGAATATGTTACATATTCTTACGGAATATCGTGCATTTTTGCAGCTTCAAACTTTTACTTGCATGTAACTTAATAAGCTATCTATTATCATCTAAATGCCCATTTAATTTAATTTTCAATCTCCCTCCAAAATTTTCCAACACACGTCCCAAGTGTACTATCGCCACCAAAACAAAAATATTTAAGACTCTCAAACTATCTTCTATTTAACTTTCAAACGGTGTCCCTTATTTACTTATCATGGACATAATCGCCTTTATCGGCAGGATTTCTATAACGAGTGGGTAAACAAGTGGCCGACGATTGGCTCAATTGTAAAGGGAAAACACACGGTAGCCAAGAGTGCTCTGTTCTTCTGCCTATCTTATTTTGCAAACGGTGTTCTCACTGCAAACAGAAGAAATTCAAACGTAACAAATATTTGCCCCCGCAAGCCCTTCGTTACATTATACCTTCGTGCTTAACTTCGTTCGTGCCCGAACATGCTAGCCGTGACTTACTCGTCGCGTGTATTAAAAACCTCAGAGCCCTACGTTACGTCGTCACGACGTCGCTCGTTAGTTCACTTTAGTTTCACTGGTCGTTGATTGCAAGATTCACACTCTGACGTATCCGTTCTTTGATCGATTGATCCCTATTTTAAGGTGTTCGATTTTCAAATTTTTACAGCCAGAGAAATCTCTTCTTTTACATTTATGTATATTTTTATATATGTTCCATTTTTTTAATTTTTACAACCAGTGTTAAAGAGAAATCTCTTATATATATATATATTTTTTTTTTCTACATATTTTTGTATATATTCGATTCTTCAATTTTTACAATTACAGCTTTAGAATAGAAATCTCTTGTGCTATTCTAACTGTAAATATATAATAATATTATAATAATATTCTAAATATATAAAGATATGTAAAATCTATTTTACATATTTTTATATATATTCGATTTTCAAATTTTTGACAACCAGAGCTGAAGAAAAATCTCTTATATATATTTTTGTATATAT
>NIPQ01091820.1:0-44386 GCA_002806875.1 Lepidotrigona ventralis hoosana
ATGGTGAATTCTAATGTAACTGATAATAATAAAAATATCCTTAAGTGATTCCTTCATCAAAGTGCATTTTTAAAAACACAATAGTAACATTTAAAACCAGTGCTTTGATTCTGAAATCGACTTATCGTGAAGTGTCTTCTTGCACACTCTGTTTGATACACTCTAGTGTTAAATTCCTAATACATATCTGAAATTCTGTTGAAATTACATTGACTATGGAAATTAAATAATTCAGTTCCAAATAAATTAAACATTTTTAAATCTCTAATATCTGTAATAGATATCATTATTAGAATTGTTGAAGTATTTGAATTTATGAAATTCTGTTGAAATTACATTGACTATGGAAATTAAATAATTCAGTTCCAAATAAATTAAACATTTTTAAATCTCTAATATCTGTAATAGATATCATTATTAGAATTGTTGAAGTATTTGAATTTCAATTCAATACTATAATGTTTACAATAAGGAAGTCGGAGAGTATCTCCACTACAAGATAATAAAATCATTTTAACATTCATCATTTATTCAAATATTTACATTTTATTTGAATATATAGATATATATAAATATATATTTTATATATAAATATTATATATATATATATATTTATATATAAATTATATATAAATATCCAATCAAGCTACCTATAATTATAAATATTCTGTTCTGTAGACCAATTTTTTATTCCTATTATATCAATGTTATAATATTAATAATTATTAATATTTTTTGCATTATTATTCAAAAACGTAATGTGCAAGAAAACCTATCCTGAGCTAACAAATAAAATACAAACAAGAAAATATTATTATTCACGGATATAATAAATGCCCGCGGTCACTATGCTCGGCAAAAATTCTACATAATACAACCAATCATCCGTGTCGATTCGGACCTTTCATCCTGCGACATGATTAGATGACTAGAGGAACAAAAAAATGCGACTCACGATTAGATGCAAAGAATGTTATCATCGACGTTATTCTGGTCCAAGGAAACTGATCGTGAAGCCCATCATCGAATAGAAATTGTCAAGTCCCATGGCAGAAATAAAGGGTAGAAGAAATCTATTTTTAGAAACAGTATTCATTATTTGAAAAGTTTAAAATAATGAAAAATTAAACAATATCTTAATGATGATACTCAGTTTAGTAATGAAAACTTTCAAATGAATTCTTTTTTTTATTAATAGTTATTAAAATACAAGACATAGAATTAATTGAAATACATAGTAAAATATAAAGTTACTTACATTCTTGGCTTATGAAACACCAGAGAATTTCCAAAAGACAAAAAGAAGAAAGAAAAATCTTGAGGGAAATCTTTAACAAAATATGAATTATTACAATTTATTCCGAGAAACATAATCATAATTATTCAAAAAATAATATAAAATT
This sequence comes from Lepidotrigona ventralis hoosana, assembly GCA_002806875.1. Lineage (NCBI taxonomy): Eukaryota > Metazoa > Arthropoda > Insecta > Hymenoptera > Apidae > Lepidotrigona > Lepidotrigona ventralis. The sequence goes on from NIPQ01091820.1 coordinate 1,404, forward strand.
GTATCGAAATATATTGAATTAAAAAATATATTGTATTAAAGTTCTAATAAATTTTGATTACTATATGAATTGGAACTTTAATATAAAAACTTGAAATCACTTTTTTTTTAAAAAAATAATATAAAATTGTATCGAAATATATTGAATTAAAAAATATATTGTATTAAAGTTCTAATAAATTTTGATTACTATATGAATTGGAACTTTAATATAAAAACTTGAAATCACTTTTTTTTTATTAATAAATAATAAATAAATATTATTAAAAAATAAAATTAATTAAAATACATTATATAAAAGATTCTTACATGTTTAGAAATATATTTTGGAACAACCTTGCATCCTCCCCAGAGAAATTTTTTTTTATTAATAAATAATAAATAAATATTATTAAAAAATAAAATTAATTAAAATACATTATATAAAAGATTCTTACATGTTTAGAAATATATTTTGGAACAACCTTGCATCCTCCCCAGAGAATAAAGTTGTAAAAAACCTTTAATAAAACATATGAAATATTATAACTTGATCTGGAAAACATTGTTGATTCCTAAAGAAGTTTAAGATAAAATTCTATTCAAACTTGAAATATTAATATATAATTAAATCTTTTTATTATATATTTCAATATTAAAACTTTAAGAGGCACAATGCATAGACACTACTTACATTCTTAAGTTGCAGAGGCTATGTCCATTTGCGAAACCTGCAAATGTTAAAAAAATATATATAAAAGAAAAATAAAAGACTACTGACACATACTTTTATATAACAATTGGCAAATATATCGATTTTAATTTCGCATTATAACTAATTATAACTAAATTTAATGAAAACTATTGTATTTTAGAGAATATTCAAAATAATATAACGAAACAAACACTGACTGTACAGATTGAAAATTATTATATGCATTGAAAAAGTAATCAAATATGGCGTACTTTTGTCGTTTTTTTAAACGAAGCTGCGCAGTATTCAAACTACGAGATGCGCAGAATACGTTTAAATTTGACCGTCAATGTTTCTTTGCGAAAATTATTTTAAATTAAGAATGTGCTGATTGAGTATTAAATAAATATTACTAATTATTCATCAAAATAAGAAAAACGAATATAATATATATATACGTAAAAAATATATAAAATAAATAAATGTTACCATATTTTCATAAAAAGCAATCATCACATCAAATCAAATGCAGTCAACACATCCTCCTAATATTTTCAACTTTCTTCCGCAATCAACCCATAATTTGTAAAAAAAAAAGCAAAGCTTTCGAATAAATGTACAAAAGAAACGAATTATTAAGAATAAAACAATGTTCAAAATCAAATGTCATTTTAGAAATTCGAATATGAGCTACCGGTGACGATTGAAGAAAATCATAGGAAAAAAGATAATTCAACTATAAATTACAATAATATTCGATAAATTGTGTGAAAACATACTTTAATTGAACGAGATTCGTGATAACGTGGATGGATGATGATGTTGAAAGCACTATGTAATTAATGAATGTCACGATACAGAAAGACACATTTTGACACTACCGTTGTAGACAATAGACTAATCCCAATTTGAGCGGGAGCGAATAGAATTCAAATGATTCGTTGGAAAAGTAAAGTATCCTATCAGGAAATTTCTAATGATGAACCAATCATATTAATTTACGCATAAATGAATTACCGCGAATTTTGAATTTTAATATTTGCATTTTTCTTTTAATTAATGATAAATTATAAAAAAAATATATAAAAATATATTTAAAAGCATCCATCGCAATTCAAGAATTTTGTGAGTTTAGTAAATTAATGTTGCGAAATAAAAGAGATATTTCAAGAAATATCTCGGTTTGCTCGGATTTACAAAATGGATATTCTTTATTATCACTTCTTGCTACTCTCTAGAGCATTTATTTTCAAACTTATTGCTAAATCTTTATTAAAAATGATTTTTATTTAAAAATTATTATGAATTATAGAGAACATAACAAAACCAATTTTTTACACAATCAATGTGACATGAAATCTCAAACCATAATAAGTGTCTACTTTAAATTTGGACCGTAACCAAAACGAATCATTTTATTTCTAACTTTACTTTCAAGAACTCGAATAAGAACTTCCGAAAATAGTTTGTTACTAGAATAAAATTCCAAACAAAAAATAGTTAAAATATGTAGCTTTTTTATTATATTTACCAAAAATGTTTGAAAAAAAAAAATATATCTCTGAACATTTTTAATTTCTATTTTATATTATAAAAATAACAGTTGCAGAATTGATTCCAACAAAATTTTATAAATATAACATATACCGTTAGACTCAATGAAAAAAAAATAAACTAAAACAAAGTAAAATTTATAAATTAATGGAAATTTCTTATGTATTTAGATATTCTAATTTCACATGTTGACCAATGTAAAAAGGGAGGGAACGAGAAAGCGGGAAAGTTAATATAGATGTCTCTGTAAAAGTCGCTAGTGGCGACGCCAATCTCGTGAACAAAAGAAACAGTAGTGAAGCAACGTGCTTGGCCCATTTTAACTACAGAACTGCCGGAGTATGGTCATTTATATTGTGTAATTTGTTAGTAGTGTTATAGTATCCTTCCTCGTTTTATTGTTGCATAGAAATAATAAAAATACTGTGTTTTTATAATCCACTTCTCTTTTTATATAATTTCCATACAAATAGAAAATAAAATTAATAATATCAAGTTCAATCCCTTTGTACTGCCGATACAAATCACCGGAGCCTCATGTTTCTCTGCTGGTATTATTTTTAATGTTTTATACTGCTATATGGATTTAACCATGGATGTTCAAAATGAGGTATGATATATTGATAAAATTTTTTATTAATTACGACATATAAAATCACATATTATTCTTAATAATTTTTTGACTATTATGGGATTTGAGGTTAGTCTTGGTTAGAAGATCAAATTGAAACTAATATTAATCACAGAACAATTATAATTGATGAAACATATTATTTACATAATAAAAATGTCACGATATCATGTAATCGCAGGAAAAAGTATATTTATTATTATACAATATTGTATTACTTTAAATTAATTTTCATTTTTACTTATACATGTACTTTTATAATAAATTCTTTATAATAATTTCTTAAAATTAAGATATGTTAATAATTGTTTAATTAAGAAGGAAAATAGAGTATTTATATGGGTGAACTAATTTAGTGAGTGTTTATTGATTGACCTAAAATTATTTGTGAATATTATATATCTATTACATAAAATCCATTTTTATGTAATGGAAATAAATTATATATTATGTGATATTTTATTATAAAGAATATTATACAAATTATTTTAACACATTTAAGACATTTATAAGATAATAAAAATATTAAATTAGTACTTTATTTTAGCTTCTTTTTCAATTTTTGGACTTAAATGATTTGAGTGACAATGACAAGAATCATTTAATAGGCATTTTAAAATCTAATGTCACTGTTGATACCTTAAAATTGCCATGGGACACGGTTGAATCTAATAACGATATTAATGCTTCTATAACAGAAATTCCACAAGTTCATAATCAATGGTATCCAAATGGTAATTATTTTAAATAAAAATTATATATATTTTATGTTTATTTGTGTATTTTACAAATTCATTTTCCATTTAGCAATACCACCACCATCGTACACACAACAAATAATGTGTAGCGACTGGCAAGGACCACCAATTTATCCTGTTCCAGATGCTCATATACAGTCATTTATGCCTGCTATAAGTTACTCTCATCCTGGATATAACCTTGGAAGTGAAATTCAGGATGTTAGTTGTAATAGGGAAACTAATAGAAGGAATAATCGAGGAAGAGGGATAAGAAGAGACAATTTCAATCGTGGAATAAATCCTACAAATGACATGCAACCTGGATATATAGGAGAACAAGGCCAATTTCACCCACCATTATCTTTTGTGGTTATGTATCCAGATCAGACACAACAACAACAATTTTCTGGCCATGTTCATTATCCTCCACTAGCTTTATATCAACCAAATATTCATACGCATACAAGTACACATCCTCATACACAACCTGGTTATGGATATCCTCCATATCACCATCCTTCAGGAAATGTAAGATGTGCTCGACCTATGCTTTCTCAACCTACTCAAGAATGTACAAAAGTACAGGCTACAAAATCTCATGAAAAACGAGTGCAAAATGTTACACATCCTATCAAGCAACCTTTTCATCAAACAGCTGAAGAAAATAATAATTCTTCACAGACCAATATAGTTACTACAGTAATAACTGTAAATAACAATAAAGTAAAACAATGTACTAACAGTGTAGATGAAAATAATGTTAATAGAAAAAATTCAAATACGAATGGAAAAGTACCCCCAGTTAATGTCAAAATAGAACATAATATTGTATCTACTGTAAATGAAAAGTGTAATGGAGCTGAGAAAAATGATGTACCATGCGTAAATATTAATAGTGTATTAGAAGTAAAACAGAATGGAGAAACTGATAAAGAATATAAAAATGAAACTGTTTCTAGTATTAAAACTACTGTTGTTAAAACATTATCAAAACCAGTTTCTAAAACTGAAAGTGAAATACCCAAGAAAGATATTTCTACAAAAAATATACAAGACAAAATTATCACTAAGACGCCAAATAACTCTTCTAGTACAGCAAATACTCCAGTAATTGTGCCTACTACATCATCTCCAATTTTATCTAACATATCTTGGGCTAGTATCTTGAAAAAAGGAAGTGCAGAAACACAATCAAATTCATCAACTTGTAAACCAACAGCGCGCATTAATCCTCTATCAATCAGAGAGAATAATATGACACCAAAAGAATCGTCACAGTCAATAGAAAAAAATCAACCTAATAGTACAACGGTATTTACAAATGAAAATATTTCATCTAATATGCAAAGTATTATAAATGAAAGTAAGAAACCACAGAGAGAAACATTGAAAAATCACTTTAATGATCCTATTGCCTTTCGTATGGGTGGTAAGTATTATTCAAATGAAATTAATAAATGAAAACACATTTTATTTAAATATATTTAGCATATTTTTAATTTCTTTTTTTTTTAGAATTTTTACTAAGCTATCAGATGGATAAACAAACTGTGAGTTTATTACCTAGAGGATTAACAAACCGTAGCAATTATTGTTACATTAATAGTATATTACAAGCTTTGCTTGCTTGTCCACCTTTTTACAATCTTTTAATGGCCCTACCACATTCTAAAAATTCCAATAAAATGAGATCTTCTTCTACTCCACTTATTGATAGCATGTAAGTAAAGATTAAATTTTTCAAAACTTAGTATTTGTAAATATTAACTCTTTGCAGTCAAAACTCAAGCACTGCCCGGCAACAAACAATTCTTTATCGTTCTGGTTATACTCTGGGCTGTGCCTGGCATATGCGTGCTTTTAATGTTACAATGATGTTATCTTGTTCTACGCACATTTTGGCGTGGTATATAGATGAAATCGAAACGAAATATAAATCTTGCATTGTCCAGAAGATTTATTTTACTAATAATGCGGAAAAATAACGTACATTTTACGTCCTAATTTCGAATGCTCTAAGTCAGTTTTGTTTCTTCTTGGTAATTAACAATGCGCGTTATAAAAGCCTGTATATATTTTAGTTTTTCGGTCCTACCGAAGAAAGAGATAATTGTAATTACGAAATTACAATATATTGTAATGTGAATGTAAATTCACAAAGCTAACAGTAGTTCTTTTGAAATTTTTATTTTTTTACATCAGTAGTTCGGTCCTATTAAATAAAGAAGCTATATTATAAGCGAAAGTAAATTCACGATTAGTTAACGGTAGTTCTTTTGAGATTATTTCTTTGCAAGGATTCCCGTAGAAATTTGTATTTCTTTTACGTTATCTGTGCTCCTTTTAAATCCCTTATATTACCTGTATTCCTTCCATTACGTGTAATAGTACTAAAATAGACCATCATAAATAATAACAGTAATTGACTAAGTAAACCTAAGCACACAGTGGTACTAAAACAGCTTATTATACTAACTGTAATTGACTAGGAAAACGGGTGAAAATAATGACAACTATTGGAAAATTTAGGCACGCAGCTATTACGACTGCAAGGAATTAAATTTAGCATATACTGTGTTGTTTTGTTTAGTATATACTGTATTGTTTTTTCCTAAAAATGTTTAATTTTTTATGTAGGATCAAATTTGTACACGAATTTACACCTTTGTCAGATGGTGCCCGATTAGCTAGAAAAGAGAGAGCAAATAAACGAGGAGAAGATACAATAGTAGATATACAATGTGGAGTGGCCTTTGAACCTTTTTATGTATATACAATGTTAAAAAATATGTCAGCTGCAGGTGTATTTTCTGTAGAAGGACGGCAAGAAGATGCAGAAGAATTTCTTTCGTGTCTTCTGAATGGTATCAATGATGAAATGCTTGAAGTACGATCATGATAACATTCATCTTAATTTGAACTTTAATGGCATAATATATCATTATGTATGTTTTAATAATATAATAATAAATTTATTTATTTCAGCTTATTAAATTAGTAAATAATGACCAAAGCGTAACAAATAATATTGAAAATAATGTAAGTTATAATAATGGAGAAGAAGAATGGAAGGTAAAATATAATTCAGCCAAATAATTTAATAATTAATTATCGAAAAAAAATATTAATATCAAGATTTAAATTGTAGGTTATGGGTCCAAAGAATAAAGGATCTATTACACGGTGTACAGAATTTGGAAGAACACCATTATCAGATATATTTCGTGGACAATTGAGATCTAGAGTATCACGAGTGGGAGAACAACCAACAGATAACGTCCAACCATTTTTTACGCTACAACTTGATATAGAAGTACTAATATTATAAAAAGACTAAATTATATAAAGACTAAAAACATAAAATTTCAATACAATAGTATATTAATACAAAATATTTTACTTTTAGAAAGCAGAATCTGTAAAAGGTGCACTCGAGATTCTCGTGGGAAAAGATCAATTGGAAGGAATGACATGTAGTAAAACAAAACAACAAATAGAAGCTTGGAAGCAAGTTACCTTAGAAGAATTACCTATCATTCTTATATTACATTTAAAGTGGTTTGATTACAAACTGGATGGATGTTCAAAAATTGTAAAAAGTGTGGAATTTCCAATTGATTTAAAATTGGATAGCAGTTAGTAAACAGTTTATCGATATTTGTCTTTTTAAATTTATAAGATTTAGATAAATTAATAAAATATCAAATTTATTGTTTCAGAATTCCTGTCGCCAAATGCCATAAAGAAATTAAATCCAAAGCAAAAGCATTATAAATTATTTGCTGTTACTTATCATGATGGAAAAGAAGCAACAAAGGGTCATTACGTTACAGACGCTTTTCATGTGGGATATGGTGGTTGGGTCAGGTACGATGACAGTTCATTAAAAGGTGTTTCTGAAAGTAATGTATTAAAGCCTACTCCTCCGAGAGTTCCATATTTATTATATTATCGACGATGTGACACTATTGGAAATAATCAATCAAATAGTGGTAAAGCACGTTAAAACGAAAAACATTAATTACGTATATTAAAAAATCTATATTCTAAGCCTAAAGAGGCAATTTGAAAGAATAGATTTTACAGATTTGTAGTTCTTGTTGATACTTGTATCTGAGTACAGAGAATGTTTATTAATGTATATCATGAAAAAATAGAAAAGTATTTCCTTTTAATACATTGTACTTCCATGAAACATTTGTACGTAAGATTGTTGTTACAAGTTTTATGCATAAAGATACGAATTTTCTTGGTACGCGAAATAAATAATAGTTAAAGTTGAAGTTACAGAGGAGTTTTAATTTTGGCATTCATAATTCTATCGAAGTTAATAAGCGCTTGCACATTACAGTTTATAGAAATATTAAATGTCACAGTCTCTTGTACATATCTTTCTTACTCTGATTATGAATATACAATCTATAAGAAAAAAATATACATAATAATCTTGTAGAAAAAGAAGTAAAAATAGAGAAAAGTTTTTCTACTTTAATGACAAAATTTCTATGAAATGCAAATTTTATATATATTTGAAGAAAGATGCACCTTAAGTTATTTTTGTAAATAACCTTCCTATGCCCTTATAATATTCCAACCTGCCAATTATGTGTAGCATATTAATTTAAAAATTATTTTTTAATTATAAAAAAAAATAATTTAAATTTAATTATAAAAAAATTATTCAAACTACATACATATTTCGTGATATTGTTAATGACATTGCGTCTTTATATTAAATTATGAAAATAAATATTCAAGAAAAATAAAAATATAAATTTCCAGTCAAAGGAATAATTGGTAAGGTGGAATACTAATGTTATCAATGCGGAAGATTGTATAAACATAAAATTTGTGTACAAAACTACCCTATCATGTGTCAAATTTGTGTCTATGATTAATTTTGCGATTCTTTAAAAAAACAAAAAAAAAAACAAAAAAATATTCATATATTTCGTTTTATACATGTTAACACATGTAACAGTTTTCTATTATTTGTAATTAGTTTAATGAATTAATTAATTTAATGATTGTAAATTTAAATTTAGAAGTGATTGTATTTTTGTCTTAGTTATTAGAATTTTAGCAATTTTAAGATTATTAGCGAAATGTGTCGAAAGTATAAAAATGTTCACGAAATATGTTAAATATTTTGTTTTGCTCTGGACTGTTGTGTATAATTTTATATTTCGTATTCTACTTCATTATTGTCAGACTAATTGCTTCTAGTTCAAATATATTTATCTTTACATAATCAATTGATAAAGCAGTAAAGTTACAGAATCTCATTGCAAAACATTTTATTTACATTCTATTTCTGACATAATGTAGATAAGAAATACTTTTAGTAAAATAATACTTCCTATAAGTGTGTGTATGTGTGTGTATATATATATATATTTACATCACATATATATATATATATGTACATGTATATAAACAGGTTGAGTCATATAAAATATTATAAGTCGTTTTATCCTGAAGCATATCGACCCAGAATACATTTATTTTAATTATCTGTTTCTACCAGATATTTTTGATACCTGGTAAGCAGGTATCAAAAATATCCAAAATAATCAGCTCTTTTGTTATTCAAAATTTAATTAAATTAATTTAAAAAAATTAATTCTATCATGCTTCCAGATAAAGCAGAACTTGTAACGTTTTACAATTCACCTGTTTAAATATTAAAATATATATCTAAGGTTTATAAAAATTAATAAAAATATGTATATATGTTATAAAAACTTGATTATCATTTGTTAAAAAATATTTATTGTTTCAAATATTGACACTTCATTTCTCATATTGTTATTACTCCTTTTTATCATAATACTAGATAAGAACACTTAAAATTCATTTTAAAAAATCAAATAATATATTTTAATAAATAAAGAATATAAAAAACCTTTAATACTTCTATCAATTACTTATTTCTAGTTAATAACAGATTATATTACACTAATTACAAACGAAATACGTAATAACTATCAACAATATTAGACAAATATAAGAGATACATTCAGAAAATGAAAGATGCTAAAAATGTGGGAGACAAACTTTGCCAGCAAATAATTCTGAAATTACCGTAATCCATAAAGCTAAAACAAAAAGTATATAAGAAATACCAACTTGATGTGAATTTGGTAATTGATATGGTTGCCCACCAATTTCATTAATATGAAAACCCATTGGAAATATAACAGCTGCTAAACAAAATAGTACCACTGAAATATAAATTTATATATTTTTTAATAATAAAATTTTATTTGTGGAAAGTAATTAACAGTATTAATTCCACTTACTAGCTGTAAATCCTACCCATCTTGCATAAGGAATAACATTACGATCCCAATGAGAACTAGCTAATAATATTATAGTGGCTGTTATTAAAATGCAACCAACAAAAATACAAACAAGAGCCATAAACCATTCTGGTTGCAATTCTGGACTGTAACAAACTTGATGTCTATTATACAAAGTCATGCATGACCACATCAGTCCTAGTCTCGTGTCTCCTGAAAAGATTATGTTTTTGAGAAATACATATATATTGAATTATATAAATAACGATATTATTAAAATCATGTATTTATTACAACAAACTAGCAAAAAAATGTAACTTATAATTATTTACCACCAACATCAGTAATAATCCAATCGGGCATAGCAAGACTGACAATTGCAAATACATCGGCGGCAAGAAATAATGTTCCCGAAATAATTGTTAATTTATCCATTTTGTATCAATAATAATTAAATAATTTTATTTTAACTTATTAAAAATAATTAGTATAGTATCATTGTTATGAAAACAATTTAATTACTAGGAATAAAGTGAATTACTTCGTTTATTTAGTTTACTATCAGTGTCACTTCGTATGAAAGCATAGTTTTCTAACCTAACCTAAACACTTATGACATATACTTTGTATTACACACGCGCGCGCACGCGCACACACACACACACACACAGACACACACACATTACATGTATGTAACATATATATATATATATATATTTATACGTATGTTAATAAAATAAAGAAAAACAGGATCCAAACAGTTAATGCATGTTTATTAAATAAAAAATTAATATAATTAACATACATTATTCTTATATTAATAAAAAAAACTTTTTACAAAAATTAAAATGTAAAATTACATACACATTCACATAAAAGTTCTTCATATACACATTGTTTTTTTGGAAATTAGGCAAATTCCAAATTAAAATTATCCTGGTTAAAGTGTATTTGAATATATAGAATAATTCCGACGTTTAAATTTCTTACGATTTGGTTCAGTTTGAATGATGTAATTATCTGAAACATAAATAATACATATTATTACATAAAGAATACTATGTACATTATAATAAAATAATAATGTATCATTTACTATCATCTGTAGAATCATAATTTATCGCTGATGATAAACTACTAAAACTTTCATTTGCAACATCTTTATTGTTACTTATTTCTGATTCTTGTTCTTCGTTATTACTCTTTGGAGATAAATTTGATGACGATGTTCGATTAAATGAGTCACTAACTATGCTTCCATCAAATGTAGAACTTAAGACATTATCTTCATCGAATGAAATTGAAATTTCGTGAGAAGTAGATATTTGTTCAAATGATGTTTCCATCAATGATTCATTTGACTTCAACTCTTTTATATTACTCATTAATAGTAGTAAAGCAGATGGATCATCAATACCCAAAGTGTTACAAAATTGAGTTGTTTGATTATTTACTATCAATTGTGGTGGTTCCACTGATACATCTGTACTATCAGGATTATATGGTTTTACAGTTTGTATAAAATTCAATGGAATTTGTAAGTCACAATTAAATTTATTCAAAATTATTGCCTTTTCTTCTACAGTTGGTGTAAATACCCATCTGGTATTACCATACTGTCCAGGCATATAATGAATCCCACTTTTGACACTTAACAAGTGATTTGTTAAGTATAATATTGTTAACCATTCTAAGTCATAATGTAACTTTAATGGTAAATCAGAATTGTGTTCTATTTCAAGTACTTGAAGAAATTTTCTTTTCGGAAGACATTTATCTAGAGCTAAAAATTTAGTTACCCTTATTCCTCCTTTTTCAGGAACAAGAGCTGCAAATTTACAATGTAAATGAGCAGAAAACCAATAGCTTGGGTAATGATGTTCCAAAAGCTCCATGCATGGTGGACTACCAAGCATGTTATTCTCAATATCATTTCTGTAATAAAATAATAAGATAATAAGATATAAACGCTCATATATTCAAAGACTAATATGTTTTACATATGAGATTTTTAACTTACTTGAAGAAAGGTTTTCCTTTTAATAAAATACTTTCATCTCCATATTTAGTTATGCCTGATGGCCAATCATGTGACAAGAAAATATCAATATTACCAGAAAGCTACAAATTAGACAGTTCATAAATAAAATGAATACTATTGAAAATAGAATAATAATGAAAAGAAAATTAATTTTGTGTTTAAAAGGGAAAACTACCTGCTTTAATCTAAATATCTCTAAATTTCTGGTATGATATATACTCCTGATTGTATTTTCAGTATATGGTGGTTTTTCATGATGTCCCTGCATCCAATGTTGGCTTTTATAAATACCTGATAATCCTGCAATTCTAATACCACCTACTGTTATCACATTAGCATATCCTAAATAATAAATATTGGGAGCTACCCATCCTCCATATGATAGTTCTTGAAGATAGTTGGAAGCTTCGTGATTACCTCCAATAAATATTGTCAACACAGGAGCAACCTTTTCTCCAGAATAATATCTGTAATGATAAATAATTAATAAGATAAAGAATAAATAATTAATTTAAACTATTTAACTATCCTCATTTTAACAAACATAGAGTTAAATAACTTACTTATAAAAGGTACACATGTCTTTATATTTATCAGGTACTGCCATACAATTTAAATCACTCAAATTTCTTGTTGCTTGGAAATCTCCACAGCAAATAAGTAAATCTATCTTTCTTCCATTAGCTTTTTCTATTTCTTGAATGGTTTCATAAATAATATCTAATTCACCATGTGCACAACCTTCTACAGCAATTCTCATCTTTACTTTTTTTTTTTTTTTTTTTTTTTTTAAAAATTAAAGNATCGTGTAATATTATTAAAAATTAAGATGCAACTGTTTATGATAATTATACATTCTAACCTAAAGTCACCATTTTCTTAAATTAACATCCATGTTACCATAGTAACGGTAACGCTATGAAGTTAGTCTAAATTTAAAAAATGCATACATACTTCATAACCAAACTATATTGAATAGTTACTTATTTATGCGCAAAAAGATAAAAAAACTAGATCAAATAAATTAAAGAGGTATAATTATGTCTAGTGCGTAGTGCAGTGCATTTATCAATTATGAGTTTAATTTTCTCAACCGAAGAAGGATGGATAATATCTCATTTAAAATACCTTAATAATATTTATACAAATGTGAAAAATGACAACACACAATGTAAACTAATTTTTAATGAAATATTATTTGATATAAATTCTCAGTATTTACGACAAAATCAAACAATTCAATCAGAACAACAAGAAGGAATTTCATTACAAAATAAGACTAAAAAAAGGAAGCGATTAAAACTTTTACCAGATGAAGATTTAAAAGAAGTATGTAGTGGAAAACAAAAAATTTAAGTCTAATTAAATTTTAGTCTAATTATCAAACAAAGTAGTTATAATTATGAATATTATTTGTTTTCTAGATAAATTACATCAAGAAAACATTTAACAAAATAATTTCGATTGTAAAAACAGAGGGGTTATTTTCTACTAATGTATCATCCGATAACAATGAAGCAGCACGCTTGATTTCTCAAAAATTTTATCAGGATACATTTTGCAATAAAGAGGAAAATTTTTATGGTTGCAACGATATGGATATAGCTGTTACATCAGAATTAAAGGGAAAAAGATATGTTTTTCCTCAAAAATGTAAATTTTATTGCTATGATGTGAGAGACATTGCAAATAAACTGGGCCTAAATAACCAATATGATTTTATATTGTTGGATCCTCCTTGGTGGAACAAGTCTATAAGAAGAAAAAAAACCAAATATTCACAAGCTAGGTGATCTAGTATGGTTCAATATAAGCCAGTAAAAAAAAGAAAGCTCTCTGAACAATTTAAAGAGAACAAGTACTTTGATAATAGTATAAGTTTTTCTTGTTCTCAATTTTGTGAGCATATGGGTAAATAAGATTTTAGATGCAACTTTTCACCATAAAAAAGCCTCATATTGAAATAGTTTGATATATTTTGATTTTATCACATTGATTAAGAATTGTATTTTTCATAAATAAAAATATTTCAATTCTTGATAGCAATTTGCTGTAAATAATATTTTATACTCTTGTATACATTGAGTCTTATATATTTTCTTATTAAACAGCTACAAAATGATGTATAATGAAGAATTGGCCAAAATACCAATTGGCAAATTATTATGTTCAAATGGAGTTGTGGCAATATGGTGTACCAATGCTCCAAGTCATCTACATAGTATTTTTAATGATATATTTCCATCATGGGGTGTTACATACAGAGCAAAATGGTATTGGGTTAAAGTAAGTATATATTTTAGCCAAAAGTTTATAAATTATATAAAACTAAAAAGAAAAACAAATTGTACTCCATTCCTTTTATGTTTTAGATTACTCAAGGAGGAAATACAATATGTAATTTTAATTTTGCTCCTGGTAAACAACCTTATGAATTGTTAGTTCTAGGGTCTGTATTACATGGAAATGAAATAAATATTCCTAATGGTAAACTATTGATAAGTGTACCAAGTGCTGTACATTCTCATAAACCACCACTTACAGGTAAAATCATATATCAATAATAATTTATATTAAAAAAATTATTGAAGGTATATAAAGATATTTGAATTATAGAAGTTATGAAAGATTATCTTCCAAATGAACCAAGATGTTTAGAAATATTTGCTAGATATTTACTTCCTAAATGGACAAGCTGGGGTCTTGAAGTATTAAAATTTCAACACTTATCATTATATACAAAAGAAACAAAAGAAACTCAAAACAATATTAACACAGATGTAAATAAGTTAATTAATTAGTATTAAATTAAAAAAGAAGAAAATATTCCAAAATATTGTTGATTTTATATTGCATTTTTTATTATCATAAATTAATGATGTTTTAATAATAATGAAGTAACAGTATTACAAAGTGCCATTTACATGCTCCATAATACCATTTTTTACTGAACTACGATAACCATGTGGATTCATCATTTGCCATCTCCAGAAATCCTCACCTAAGTTAAATAAATATTAAACAAGAAATCTTATTTCGATGCGAAAATGTAATGAAAATATTATTTTACTTACACATGCGTTCAACATTATATTTAGCCTTCCATCCTAATTCTTTTTCTGCTAAATCTGTATTCGCATACATTGATACAATATCACCCTCTCTTCTTTGTTTTATAACATATGGCACTGTTGTTCCTGTGATATTCTCAAAAGTTTTAATTAATTCAAGTACAGACACTCCTTTACCAGTACCTAAATTATAAATTTTTAGCCTCAAATGTCGTTTATGTAAAGCATTTAAAGCTGCTACATGACCAGCAGCTAAATCCATAACGTGAATATAATCACGGATGCCTATAAAAAATAAATATTTCACCATTTTTTATTTTAAATAGTATGTGTTTACGATATTGTATGAGAAATAAGAAAATTTATTCATACCTGTACCATCTTTTGTAGAGTAATCACCTCCAAAAATAACGAGTTCAGGCTTATGTCTTAAAGCTACTTGCGCTATATAAGGCATTAAATTCGTAAATGGTTTTGTGGGATCTTCTCCGATCAAACCACTTTGATGAGCACCTACTGGATTGAAATATCTTAGTGAAATGATATTCCAATTCTGTTAAATAAAAATCAAGATTTTATACATATTTTGTTCAAAATATTCATTATTAGTGAAACTTTAAATAGTTTAATTTTTAAATTTAAAATTTTTAAATTTTAAATTTTAAATTTTAAATTTAAAATTTAAATTTAAAATGTACCTTTTCAGCTCTTGATACATCTTTAAGCATTTCTTCGATAAAATACTTTGTTCTACCATATACATTTGTAATATTTCCCGTCGGGTGTTCTTCCGTAATTGGAAGTTCATTTGGCTCGCCATACACAGTACAAGAACTACTAAATACTAATTGAAAGCATCCAGCAGCCTTCATTACCTTATAAAAAGATTAAAAAAGATTTATTATACTATACTATAGTCATTAATTTAATAATTAGTTAGAAATTTATTATTATACTATAAAAATGTATATAAAGATTTATTCAATTATATTTATACCTCTAGCAAATTGATGGCACCGATGATATTATTTCGGTAATAATGCAACGGCACTTGCATTGATTCACCAACCGCTTTTATTGCCGCAAAATGAATTACACAATCTATTTTATGCTAAAAATTTGAAATATAGTATGATTAAAAAAATATTACAAGAATAAGGTAATTCTTCTTTTTTAAATTATATTTTATACCTTGTTAAAAACTGTTTCAAGTTTGTCTCGATCAATGAGATCACAATTATAAAATACAACTTTTTTCCCGGTAATTTGTTCCACTCTTTTAAGAGCTGCGGACTCACCGCTATTTTCAGTAACACTATTAGCAAAATTATCTATTGCAACAACATTATATCCACTCTCTAAAAGTTCGACGATGCAATGACTTCCAATGTAACCAGCACCTCCGGTTACAAAAATAGTTTTCCAATCTTTGGTCATATTGCTATTGGAAAATATTATTATATATTTATGTAATATGTATAATATGTCTTCTTAAACATTTTACAATAGTACTGTAAAAATTATCATGTTTAAATTTGCAATTTAATCCTTAAAAAAATTCTTTAAATTGAACTATTATATATATGCATAAGGGGAAATTTTTTTTAAATCATATGTATTATCTTTTTTTACGACCACATTAGAATTATATATCTGTATTCGATCGAAATTATTTTCATTGCATATATTTCACATACTATATTTATACAAACGAAAATAGTAAATATAGTTTGTAATAAGTACAAGGTAAAGTATGCAGGTGTTTCTCGGACATTCACCTGTATCGTACAGAGTTCAAGGTCATCAAAACATATGATAAATTGCTGTAATAATTCTTAGATGATAATTACAAATATATTCGTTAAATAGGAATTTAGTTAATATAAAGTTAAAAACAATCAATTTACTTTATTAAATCAAACATTTAACTCAGAAACTTAATAAAGTTCTTATGTATCATATTTTTAAAAATCTTTTATAAAGTATAGAAAGAAATAAAAAATTTATTTTAGGAAAAATTAAAAAAAATATTAGTTTTGTCAATCACTAGGCAAAGATACTAAATATGTATTCAAAGTTTGACTATTGTATTTAACGGTACTATACAGAACCAGATACTTTCGGCACTTAACGTTCATTTACGCAATAGGAATATGGATAAAAGAAATTTAACTTTTTATTCTTTTTTTTATACAGAAATAAAATATAAGAAATAAGAAATATTTTTAAAAATATCATTTGTAACTTATCATATTAATAATTTTCCATTGCATTAAAATTTAAGCATAGTAAATATAAAAAAACTTGATAGTTTTATATTTATTATAAAATATATATAAAATCTATTATTTGTTTTTATTATATTATTTTTTAAATAATTTACTTTCTTTTATCTTGTATTACAGATGAAAATATAAAAATTAATATTTAAACATATAACAAATATAAACTTTTATCAAAATAAGATAAAGGTATAGTACATATAGAATTGCATTTAAGAGATATTAATTATTACCTTAATAAAATAAAATTACAAATAGCGAATACGTCAAACTAACATAGAGCCGTGGTCACGTCCACGTAATCACTGACTCTACCTTAGCGACTTGCCTCATCATACCTCTTCGGGTATAGGAAAGTGGAGTTTAGTATATTCGTGGAATGCAAGAGATCCCCTCTTCTACAATACCATCATACGTATCACTATATATAGAAATACGCACACTATACAGTTCGACCCTCTAAAGTCCNGTATTATTTGTTTTTATTATATTATTTTTTAAATAATTTACTTTCTTTTATCTTGTATTACAGATGAAAATATAAAAATTAATATTTAAACATATAACAAATATAAACTTTTATCAAAATAAGATAAAGGTATAATACATATAGAATTGCATTTAAGAGATATTAATTATTACCTTAATAAAATAAAATTACAAATAGCGAATACGTCAAACTAACATAGAGCCGTGGTCACGTCCACGTAATCACTGACTCTACCTTAGCGACTTGCCTCATCTTCGGGTATAGGAAAGTGGAGTTTAGTATATTCGTGGAATGCAAGAGATCCCCTCTTCTACAATACCATCATACGTATCACTATATATAGAAATACGCACACTATACAGTTCGACCCTCTAAAGTCCTTGCTTTCAGCAACAAGTTCTTCCTTTCACACTTCACACAGATACGACATACTTATTTATCTACCTCCTTTACAAGAATGGGAGAAATGATGGCTCATATATGAGAATTGCCTACTTATTGCTTACATCATCAAATAGCTTTTAACGAATTAATTTATTAAGCTTTCACTATAAAAATTTAAATTAAATAAAATATTAAAATATGGAATATTAAATATAGAAAGAAAAACATTTTTTAAACGTATTATTTAAATAAAATAAATATAAAATTTAATAAAAAATATCATTTATATATCACTTAATATTCTTAATTTTTTAATTATTCATATAGATATAACACTGTCCATTTATTGTATTGTTAAAACTTGAATTAACTTATGTAATAATTCCTTTTGTTCAGCGTTTAGATAAATCCACAATTCCCTTTCCAATTCCATCAATGCTTGATAATCATGTGATTGACATGCCAATACTAATGATTGTAACAATAATAGTTCATCTTCACACATATTAAAATCTGCAATTCGTGTTTCATTAGTTATTTTTATTACTTTGTTTATAATTATTTAAGTAATAATAAAATAATAATTAAAAAAGATAATAATAATTAAAAAAGAAGAATGATAGAATAGCAACTTGCCATTATTTGTAGTTTCTTCTACCCATGCATACTTCTCTAAGACTTGTGCTAAACAAGGTGCTAGTCTTTGTGGTGATGGTTGTAGTATAAGTAATAAAAGCACTCTAGTTACTTCGCACCTATATAATAATGCAATTATTAAATTACTAAGCAATAAATCCATTATTTTTGGAGTTTCTTAAAATTTTTTTTATTTTAAATTTTATTTAATACCTGTGTAATATGATGCTGTAATTTCCTCTTGCACCAGCATTAATATAACTTTCAACAAATTCAACAAAATCATTCAAAATTTGTAAAGCAGATACATAATCACCTAGTAAAATATTTTGTACTTAGTTATTATAAATAATTGCAATCATTTTAATCAATATTCACCTTGCTTAATGTGATAAGATACTAATGTATTAATAGCTTTTATAGTTGGGAAAATATCAATAGCTTTACGTAATTGTTGTATGCCAGCTGGAGTAGGACCCAAAGTTAGTGCAAGTTCTAGTGCTAAGCCAGCTGACATAGTATTGAATCCTATTTGATTATGACAACGTGCTAACGCATGACCAAAACAACTTATTGCTGCCTGATACAAAAAATTATAACTTTAATATAGTTATATTGCTAATAGTTAATTTAATTTGCAAAAATAATAAACCTGTGTATTTTCCTGTCCTATAGAAGGGCATCCTATATCTTTGTCTTTCTTATCAGCCACAAGAAATTCTCGACCAGCTTTTATTAAGAAATTTAATTCAGAAAAAATGTTTTCTAATGTTTCTTGACATCTAGCAGCATCTAATAGACATAAACCTGCATATTGCCATAACTCCTTTTGTTCGCATTCAGTTGCTAATGTCGCTATAAAATAATTGATATTTATAAAATTTTAATCTCACTATATTGTAAAATCTTCATAACATACCAAATTGATCACTTGCTTCAGCAACATTTGGTTTTCTTAAAAATCGTCTAAAATTTAATTATTAATAATTATAATATTGACTTTATTATAAGAATAATTATAATATTTATTTTATTATAAGAAATAATATGCGTAATGAAGTACTTACTTCTTTAGTTTATTAGATATATTATGATATTTTGTTAAAAAGTCTAGCGAATCTCCCATTGTCTTTCATTCAAATGTTTTTTTTCAAATGTTTATTAATTTTTATTACTCTTTGTTTAGTAAAGTCATTTATATTTTTTTTAATATAATATAATAGTAAATGTAAAATGTTATATCAAGTATGTAAATTGTCTCCAATTCATTAAATATTATTTAATGTCATATTTTCATTTTCCAAAGTAAATAGTATGTAATTCATAGTGCTGTATGTATTAATAATAAATCATATAAAATATTAAATTAATTTTACTGTTATAAATATATTTTTTATTCATCTTGTATACCTACATGAATTTTATGTAATTGGTTATAGTAAATCTTACATTAGTAGCGCCAGTGCGTACGCCCTCGTATGCGATGTTACGTATGCATCTATATATTTTTATCATATAAAAAAATCAGGATTGTTGATAAGTATCTTTCATGTAAACTGAGTTTTAGTATTGTGACAGTCTATAGTTAAAGAACCTACATTTACAATTTAAATTAAGTTTTTATATTACTTAGAAATATAATATAGTAATTGTCACCAACATTTATTGTAATTACATTATAAAGTAAATGTAATTCTAATTAACAATTTCTAAAAGTTCTGATAATTGATATTTATTTTAAGATTTAATCACGCTTAAGATACATATCATTAAAAGAATGTTTAATGTTTCAGGGATACAAAGATATTAAATCATCTATTTGTTCAATACTGATATTGTAGTGTAAACAAGTGTTATCAGACATAGCTATGTATATTAAGAAGTTTAAAGAGTGTTGACAAGAATGTGCAAAATTAAATTTTCAAGTAATACAGTGTGCTATACAGCGATATCATAGTTAAAGTTTTTGTATGCGTAGAGTTAACTCACATTTTCTTTTAAAAAACGTTAACAAGACTAAAGATTTCTCTGAAAAATGCATGGAATTATTGAACTAATTCTGAATAGTGCTTTATTGTGGATATTTTCACAAATTATTTGGAGTACCTTGATAAGTGTCTTTTATAATTTTTGCATACCATGGATAGTTTGGGGTTCTTTTATTATCGCAGTTGGATTAAAAATAAGCAGGATTCCGCCACCAAATTTGAGCATTGTGCAAGAAGTGCTTGGTGTAAATCCCCTTTCATTGAAAAAAAAAGATAATACTATGTTCAAAGATCATGGTAATGGAGAACAATATTGCATGCGAGTGGTGGCTCATCGTGGTGGAGGATATGATTTCCCTGAGAACAGCTTAACAGCCTTTCGTAATGTAAAATCTTATATATAATAATGGTTTTTGTTTTTACATTAGGCAATTGTTCCAGAAAAAATAACAAATTCATTTGTTTTTTTATTAACTAATTTGGAATATTTGACACCTTATAACAAAAGCAGTTTTATAATACAAATATAGATACTAATATAGTAGTTACTAACAAAAATTGAATTCTTTAGTAAAAATAATATATATTATATCACTATAAAACAGTGATCAGAATATGTATATGAAATATTTTATAGAGCAAGGAAAAAGGATGTACTGCAATTGAACTTGATGTATCTCTTACAAAAGATAATGTGCCTATAATATTTCATGACCTAACAATTGATAGAGTTACTGGAAAAACTGGTATGATTAAAGACATGACCTGGGATCAGTTAAAACAATTAGATATTTCCCATAATCATCCACTTAAGTAAATAAATCGTGTATTACAAAATATTACATTACATCATTATATATACAAGATATTATAAAATGATATTTATGTATAATTTTTTTTTTTATGTACCACAGAGATAAGTTTATTGAAGGTGAAAAGATTCCATTGCTTCATGAAGCTCTAGAAATATGTTTATCAAATGAACAAAGAATAATTATTGATATAAAAGAAACCAAAATGGAAATAGTACAAGTAATTTTAGATACATATAAAAAGTATCCAAAATTATTTCAGAGAGCAATTATATCCAGTTTTAATCCTATTATTATATATATGGTAAAAAATATATTAAAAAATGATAACATGAAAACGACTGTAATTAATGATAGATGTGTTAAATAATAATTTTATTATTGCAGATTAGAAGAAAGGAACCTCGAATTGTGGCAGGTCTTGCATGGAGACCACAATATTTTTCAAGATTATCATATTCAGCTCTAGATGGTCCAGGTCCAGTGAAATATAGCAATCCATTTAAACATATAGTAGCGTGCTTGTTTGATCATATTTATGAATGGGTGTTCCATCATTTTGTATACTATATTCTGGGTGTATCTGCTGTATTATTGCACAAAGATATACTAAATCCGTATGTACTTAAATTCAGTTCCATGTATAATGTTAAATAATTATTTGTAGTAGTTATTGTAAATTTATATATACATATATATATGTATATGTATATGTATATGTATATGTATATTATTTATTTTAGGCGTATTATAAAAGAATGGTATAATCGTGATATTCGTGTAATGGCATGGACAGTAAATCTACCATCAGAGAAATTACATTTCTCCCGACTATTTAAAGTTACTTATTTAACGGATACATTGCTAGTTGAAAAAGATATGTAATAATATATTACATGTTCTATATGTTCTAAATGAACATATTTCATATTATTGACATATAACTATATTAAATGATAATCTAGTCTATTCATCAATATAATGAATCTTATTTACATTTTTTTATAAGACAATTAATGTTTATTTTGTTAAATAAACTAGCAAAAAAAGAACACAAATTTTTCTTAAAAAAGTTTTTATTAAATAACATACTATTCTTTTGATATACATCTATTTTGTATGCTTATCTCATATATTTGAAGTTTACATATAACATACACTAAAAAGTTTGTTATAATGTTTGAAAATTGTACGTTCGTACATTTTTTGAAATTTGTTCAAAATTTGTAAAAAATTACTTTAATGTTGCCATAATTATATATTATTTTTGCATATTACATTTACATTACAATTTTATTATAATTAATATTAATACTTCATAATTATAATTTGAAGTTTACTTTATGGACGGAAATATATTTATTTTGTAAATATTTATAAAGAAAATTCAGAATATTAATTATAATTAATAAATTTACTACACAATAGTAGTAAGCTTACTTTTTCGAGATTCCATACCTTGAATAAGTCCTGTTAATAAATCTTCCATTTCTGTGGTAGCACGTTTTAATTTGCAATTGTCATTAGCAACATAAGAATCTAAAACAATAGTTTATGTAAAAATATTAATATAAAATAGTAATATATATTATTTATAGTAATAATTTACCATCCAGTAAACGATCATCTGTAACCATATTTTGCAATCTATCTAATATATCATTTAAATCGCCTTGAATATTTTGCAAACTGCTATGTTGTGAATGTTTATCAGGTCTTTGTAAGGATGATGGTGTATTATCTCTGTGAATACCTATGAGAGAATCAGATGTTGCTAAAGGTGATTCATTTTTAGTGTTAGTTGTCATAGTTTTTATTAAATATTTTTCTCCTTTACTATCTGAATTGTTAGAACCCAGCCATTGAGAAAAACCACTATCAGACCGCTTCATTTCTAATCTCTTTGTACCTAATAATTAAAAGTTAAGTTAAATATATATAAATTAATAAAATCACAATTTTTTGATGTTCTATTGCTTAGTATTTTAAAATAATAAAATGATACATAGATACAACGTACCTCCAATCCATGTACTTAATTCTATTTGAGTAGGTTCTAGTACATTGCTGAATCCTTGTTGAAAACTTGTAGATGCTTCTGCAGAATCCATAATAACATCATGATTTTGTTTATTAATACAATCTCCAGTTCGAGTGAAATTATTTGACTGTAATATATCTGTAACATTTACATCTGAAATGTGTTCTACATTTTCTTGTCGAATAATTGGACTTAAATCAAAATTTATAGGCAAGGATGTTAATCTTGATGAAAGAGAAGGAACCATTGGTGTACTTTGCATATGATTAATTACTTGGGGCATGTAAATCCTATCAGTAAACAAACACCTCTGTAAAAAATTAAAGAATTAAACAAATTCATATTATACCAAAAAAGTTCATATTACATCATTAGACTTCAATAATAATATTAATTATTAAATAACGATATACTTTTAATAATTTTAAACGTTGTAATTGCGATTCGATTGTAACTCTATGACGTTGAAGTCTTTCTGCCTTAGTACCCTGTATATCAAGTAATTCAATTTGTAATTGTTTATTTTCTTCTTCCAGATGAGTAATTATACTTTGTAGCTCTTTTTGTGGATCACTTAAAACTCGTCTTTTCATCGTACTTCTTATTGATTCACAATCAGTATGTGTTATTTCATTACTACAATAAATATAGAATTTATAAAATGAAATAACTATAAAATTAATAAAATACATTTATGTATCGTAATATTGCCTTAAAATAACAACCTTATATGTGGAATGTTTTCGTCAACATTTAATTCAATAGATCTAGCAGGACATAATCTCAATTTGTTCCTTATTAATTCAATGACTAATTTTGTTAATTCTCGATTTGAAGTCTAAAAAATATTATAACATTTCATATTAATATAACCGGAAATTTGAGGCTTTTATGGCCTTGTATTACATAATAATATAGCGTTACTTGATCTCTTGTGAAGTTAAAAGCAATGTAAAAATATTATCTTTTGTAAGAACATAGTTTACACTTGAAGGTTTGCAGTTTGAAAATTATACATTAATATACCTTAGTACAAAATTCACGAACTGGATGTTTTAGTTTATGCTTTCCAGATATTTTGTCATATAAGAAACAGTGTTGACATTGATGATATGATGCACATTTTAGACACGTATATTGTGGCCCTTGAATTGGTATTATTTTACAAGATGAACATCTAACATTATGTATGACTAAAAAGAAGACTTTACATTTAATCTTTCTAAAGTATATCATCAAATATTTTAAAATATGAGATGTACATACTATATTCTGCAGATTTTATACGATTAAATGTTGTTATCCAAACAAGTAAGGGAGGTTCTTGCATAATCCATGCTGCAAATTCTGATTCAGTAACTCCAAGACATCCCTGAGACTAATGTAAAATATTATAAATTATATATAATCAATTCAAACAAATTTAAAATAATATTGAACCATACCTTTGAAAAACACTTATCAACATGCGATTGGATATTTTGAGATCCATATGCTGTACTTTCTCCAAGCATTTCCGCAATTTTACAAATATTTGTCAGTAATGAATGCAAACTAGCTTTAGATAAGCATGCATTATGATCAGCTAATTGTTGATAAAAATATCCATACTTCTCTTGTAATCTTCCAGAGCTAATTAGTACTAAAGCAACTTTCACAGAAAATACAGAAACAGTCCTAGCACATTGCCTATATTTGTAATAGAAAATTACATTATCTATTTTTTCAATTTTAATTAACAAATTTAAATAATAATATATTTATACTTGTCATATGTTGTTAAAACATAATTCAATGCCAATTTTGTTACAAAATCAACATCAAAATTGGTATTATTTTCTTTGTATGCTGCAAAATAAATATCAGAAAGAACATCTTCAATTTCACTTGAATCTAAATTTACACAATTTTCTGTAATTGAAAGTCTATGGCGCTCAAAGACTGCAGCAATTAATTGTAATTGAACATATTGCACTATAAAAAAATATATATTTTTATTGAATATAAACACAATAAAAAAGTAATTATTCTAATAATGTAAAAGTAATAAGAATATGACATATTATATTAATTCTTATTATTAATATATACATATATATATATATATATATATATAAATAATAAGGAACTTACTATAAAGTTTCTTATGCAAAATTTGCATTTTTGCTGCAGTTCTATAAGATGTATAACGGATAACATTACACTGTTCTACAGAATGTATAATACTTTGCATTTTTAAATATTTAATCTTAACTCACTACCTAAAAGAAAAAATGTTATATTGTTATAAAATGTTACATTTTACATAAAATTTTGATTTTTTAATATTAGGATAGAATATTATAGATACCACGGTCATATTACTAAATATTTTTATAAAATATTTATAGGCTTATAAAATTTAAAAAGAAACATTTTACATTACTTACAACATTAAAAATTTCAAGCAAAATAGTTCATAAATTTTATTATCATAATATACCAATTGCTAGAAAAATATTATTTTATTTATATGTATTGCTTTTAAAATTTATAATTTAACGTATCAAAAACTTGAAAATTTTCAATATTTGATTATATTGCATTATAAGTATTTTTATTGTATTATATTGTCCAATTATTACAAATATAATCATTTCTCAATGAAAAATTATAATTAATATCTTAGTCTATTTCATCGCTCACAGCTTTACAATTTAAATACTGAACATGTAAACAAATATTTTACAAATTAGTCATAGATAATAAAGATTATAGAGAACATAGTTTGGAATATATTTTAAAAATATTTCTTAAAAATATTTAGTATGAAATAATAAAAAATTATTAAACAATTTATTATAAATATCAGATAATTGATGAAATTATTCAAATGTTTAAATTGTAAGTATAAATATATAATAATTTATAATTAACAAAATTGAAATAAAGTTTTCATTTTCAAATAAGCATTTATTATTCGAAATACGCCTTTATATATATATACATATATATATATATATAAAACTGGTGCTATAAAGGATAATTGCACAGCAACATAACCTAATATATCAAATTTTCGGAAACTGTGATATTTAGATTCTAGTTCTCCTATATTTAGAATAAAGTAGATATAGAAAAATAAAATTCTACCATGTATGATTGTAATGAAGACGGTCAATTCAGTGATGCTGATGAAACTGAGATAAAGTATTTGCATATGTTATATATTGTTTGTAATAACATGTGAAAAATATTGATTTTGATCTTATTATTACAGATTAGAAACATGTGAAGGTCAACCATTATTTCGTTATCAATTGTCCAAAGCTGTGCAAGACCTACATATTTCAAGCAATGAAAAAGACGAAGATGATGAGAATTATGATGATAATTTAGAAAATGATTTTATTTGGGATGAAAAACAAAGTAAAACTGGTTCAAAAAATATTACCAAAAATATTCAAACACAAAATATTAATACACAAAATGTTTCCAATAAGATTACTAATTATCAACCATCGGATAAATTATTTCGTCGCTATGCTAATAAAATTAATATTGAAAAATATGAAGGTCCAACTTTGCCAGGGCACGCAACAAATCTCCTGATTGAAAATGATAAACGTGTAGAAAAAGATAGATTTAGAACAAAAGATAAATATGATCGTGCAACTGTTGAACAAGTTTTAGATCCCCGTACAAAAATGATATTGTTCAAACTCTTAAATCAGGGTATAATTGCAGAAATTAATGGATGTATCTCAACTGGAAAAGAAGCTAATGTTTATCATGCAACATCAAAAACGGGAATAGAATTTGCAATAAAAATATATAAAACATCAATTTTGCAATTTAAAGACAGAGATAAATATGTTACAGGAGAATTCCGTTTTCGTCACGGATATTGTCGCCATAATCCACGAAAAATGGTACGGACATGGGCAGAGAAGGAATTTAGAAATTTAATTCGTCTTCATCAGGGAAAAGTAATTGCTCCAAAACCAATTCTATTACGTAGTCATGTACTATTAATGGATTTCATAGGAACTAACGGTTGTCCATCACCAAAATTAAAAGATGTTGTTCTGACTGCTTCTAAACCAAGAAAATTATACAGAGAATGTATTGAAATAATGTGGAAACTGTATAATAAATGCAAACTCGTTCATGCTGATTTAAGTGAATATAATATGTTATATCATGATGGATCTATTATAATAATAGATGTATCACAAGCAGTTGAACATGATCATCCTATGGCACTTGAATTTCTTAGAAAAGATTGTACAAATGTTACTGGTAAGTTCCACAATGCTTTTACTAACATGGTTTATAAAGATTTTAATTATACATTTTAATATTTTTGTAGAATTTTTTAAGAAGAATGAAGTAGGAGTGATGTCTGTTAAAGCATTATTTGACTTTATAACGGATCCAACGATAACAGAAGAAAATATGGATAAATATTTAGATGTAATATCAGAACAAATGTCACAACAGAATGATCAAGATGATCCTAAACAACAAATAGAAGAACAAGTGTTTAAGCAAGCTTATATTCCTCAAAACCTAAGTCAGGTAATATTATGGCAATATAAATATACAATTATTCAAGTATACATGTATTAAATTATAATATATACTTCAATATAATGTTTAGGTAATTGACATTGAACGTGACATTAAACTTGCCAAATCTGGAAAAGAAGATTTGATATATAAAACTCTTATTGGCTTAAAACCAGATTTATCCGAACCCATTGATACTCCTGAAATTCTCAGTAAAAACTTGAAGAAAATAGATAACACAGAAGAAAAAGATAATTCGTCTGACGAAACTGATGATTCTGAAGACGAAAATAGTGAAGAAAATATAGCAGAAAATGAATCAAAGTTTGTTAACTCGGCACGACCACGGAATGAGAGTCCAAACAGTAGAAAGGTAATACAATTATCCTTTATAATACATTTATATGTGATAGTATGTGAAGTATAATAATAATATATATTTCATTAAAGGCACGAAAAAAAGCAATAAAAGAACAACAAGCAGAAAAAAGAAAAATTAAAATAAAAAAACATATAAAAAAGAGGAAAGAAAAGGTTGCGAAAAAAAAATAATTAAAATATCACTAGGAAACATTTCAGTAAGTTTGAAATAGAAACATTATGTGAAACTAAAATTTAATTTTAATTTACAAAACTTAGAATAATAAAAATATATTTTTTCTATGTAATAAAATTTGATATGTATATCGGATTCTTTACATATATAATCAACATATTGTGTATAAAGTTATATATTCATAAATTTAGCTTTTTTTTCACTCAAATGTTTCCGATGTTTACACTGCCATCTATCTTTGGTTCGCAGTACCTATATAGTAATGTTTTTGTTTGTACAATGAACGACTTCTATTGAATGATTGAACAATTCGTGTATTGACAATAAAAAATATAATGGAAAACTATTTTGGTATTAACATTTTATTTTTTTACTTGTTATATTAATATTAATAAATTATATTATTTATTTTATTTCATAAAATTAGTTAACACAAAAGTAACAAAAGAACGTGAGAAGTTTCTCACAACAGGTTGTCCGAAATTTGATAAGTTACTCCAAGGTGGTATTACTACTCGCGGCATTACACAAATTTATGGAACTGCAAGTACAGGAAAAACACAATTAGCTTTACAATTATGCCTGACAGTACAATTACCTACAACAGAAGGTGGTTTTGCTGCTGGTATTTTATAAATTACATTTTCTATAAAGTTATAGATAAACATTAATATTTTCTTGTTTTTCATATATTTTTTTTTTTAAATATATCTAATGATTAATGTAGGTGCAATATATATTTGTACTGAATCTGTATTTCCATCACGAAGATTACAGGAATTGATACAAAAACTAGAAATTACTAAAAAATATGGAATAAATGGTGATTCAGTATTTGTAGAACACATACCAACTATTGTAATTATAATATATATTGTTTTAATTAATGCAATAACTTTTCAATGCAATATTTAATGTTTTATTTTTTGTAGGAGAAATTGGAAACATGTTTGCTTCATAGAATTCCAATATTAATGTCTGCACAAAAGATAGGATTAATAATTATAGATTCCATTGCTGCACCATATAGAGTAGAAGACTGGAATGATGAATCTAATAATAGGGCAAAGAGTTTGAGAACAGTTGGACAACAATTACATAAATTATGTAGAAATAATATTTGTGTAGTTTGTATTAATCAGGTAAAGAGAACAAATTCTATATATGGTATGAATATTATAGTGTGAATATTTCATAGAAAATTTATAAGTAGGTAGCAGCAGTTATACATAATAGTATACTTAATGATAATTTGATCGTGCGACCAACTTTGGGGGCAACTTGGTTAAGTATGATAACTAATTCCATAGAATTTTATAGAATAGATTCTATGAGATATGCTTGTGTGAGATTGTCATCAAATTTACCAGAAATAACTATTCCATTTACAATACAAGGATGTGGAGTTCAAGCTATAAGTTAAACAAAGCAAAATAAAAGTTCATTGTTTATTTGATTGCAAAAGATTATAAATATCATAAAATATATCTTCATCTAATACCCTAGCAACATTTGTTGGTGACCATTGATTCTTTGGGTCAGAAGCTGCAAATGGATCTGTACTTCTCACATCTAAATTTTCAATATCATTGTTCAATATAAGCCTTAAAAAGTATAAATAATAAATATATAAATAATCTCTTTATATATATATAATTTTTTTCTTTTTTACTATATATGTATATATA
Source organism: Lepidotrigona ventralis hoosana (assembly GCA_002806875.1). Lineage (NCBI taxonomy): Eukaryota > Metazoa > Arthropoda > Insecta > Hymenoptera > Apidae > Lepidotrigona > Lepidotrigona ventralis. Next base: position 31,843 of record NIPQ01091820.1, read on the forward strand.
TATATATATATATATATACATGTACTTGTTTTCTTTTCTTACTATATATGTATATATATATATATATATATATANNTATATATATATATATATATATATATATATATACATGTAATACCTGAAGGAATGTAAAAATGTTCTATAAGGTTCTATATCTTTTCTTTCGCTATACGTATAATCTCCAATCACGGTATGACCAATATATGAACAATGTACTCTTAATTGGTGTCTTCTGCCTGTAGCAGGGCATAATAGTACTTTAGTAGCTGGTTTTCCATTTCTGAAACCTCTCTCTAATACTATAAGAATTGTATATGAATTTTTTGGTTTTTCACAAAATAAGCTGTCACCGATACACATTTTATGATTTCCCTCTTTTTCTCTGGCATCAATTCCTAATAAAATAATGTTAATATTAATACGTAATTTTTCAGACTAATACCGTTGACGTTTTGTTTTAATTACCAACCAATAGCTTTATCTATAATAAGATAAGGTTCGTTAATGTGCCCATGGAGTAATGCCAAATAAAATTTTTTGGCTGTTCTTGTTTCAAATGCATTAGAAGCAGCTCGAGCTGCTTTTTTATTTAATGCAATACATATTACACCACTTGTTGCATAATCCAATCTATGTACAAAATGAAATTCATGAAATAAATTTGGATTGACTAATTTTGGTAAGATTTTTTTTAATTCAAATTGCAGTGTATCCTAAAAATTTTAATATTTATCAAACTAATAATAAATATAGTGTCTCTAACTTGAAATATTTTTTTCATACCTTTTTCTCACAGTTATTGCTATTAATACACATATCATACGGCTTGGAAACGACTAAAAAATTCTCGCTATGATATAATATATTTATATCATTCTTATGTTTCATTTTAACAAAATATTTTATACATGATTTTAACAATAGTTTTAATATTTGTGTTAATTTGAACATAAATATCCTACAGTTGTATAATATTTTATTCATATTCATTTTATATAATATTAGTTATTATTCTTGTAAAAAAAGTAAAATATACACTGTTACACTCAAAATAATAAATATTGGTTATCGTATTTACGATTGCTTTTGTAGTGGCTGCCTGTTTTTCATTTTAAATTTTACTTATAACTTCACACTGATTGCAATGGTTGATGAATCAATGACTGATGAATCAATGACTTTTAATAAGTTTCATATTTTTTTTTTTTGTTAATTACGCACATTAAATTTGACTTTTAATAATTTGAATAACCACCGCGCCGTGGATACCTTTTGCAAAGGATTGTACATATTTTAAATAATTTCGTGGATATATTAGAGGGCAGCACTTTTAATATTTCTGGTTTAGATGAACCGTTGAAAACGTTTTATGCTATTACGCTATGAGAGAAAGTCTTATCGTTGACTGCATACTGTGTAACGGTATTTCTAATTTCATTTTAATCGAATATTATTGATTAATTTTTTTTAGTGACTACTAAAGGAAGTTTTGTACTATATTCTGAAGATGTTTCGAACGAAAAAAGATGTTGACCGACACGTAAAAGACATTTTTATCAAACTCAAAAGCTCAGAGGAGGTAAGGTTATTTTTTGAAAGAGCCGTTTTTTTTTTCTTAAACATTAGTAAAATACTCTTATATTGATGTGTTCAGTTATTTCTTAAAATTATCATTTTGTTTTTATTTTATATATGGTCATTAACTTGTCATGTTTATGTGTAATGTCAAATGTATTGCATAGTGCCAAAGGCCTTGACTTGATTATGAAAAAGATACATACATGTACATGTGCTAACTTATATGTAGTTGGCTGTTTTTCCTAATTAGAACAGGAAAAGTTAATGTCCCTTTGGAAAATAATTTTGATCTTGCATTTCATTAAAAAAACATTACTTTTGTACTTGTTCAAATATTTTTTAAATGATTCAGAGTTGTGCAAATATTTATTTACTCTATTGCTTTCTTTCTTTTTCGATGTTTATGATATCTTACAATTAGTAATTTTATAAGCTTTCATAAAAATTAAGCATCTTAACATATGTTGTATATGTTTAATATTGTTTTTTTTTTTTTTTTTTTTAAGAAAAAGCTTCGATGTTACAATATTGCAAAATTATATTACCAAGTTGGAGACCATGAATCTGCAAAAAAATATGTTTCAAATTATTTAGAAATAAGAGATAAATCTGCAGGGGCTCATAAATTATTAGGTCAAGCTCTTGAAGCTTTGGGACAAAAAGAAGCAGCATTTATGCAATATAGAATATCTCTTGAATTAGAACCAAAGCAAGATGATCTTCTTTTAAAGGGTATAATATATTGAATTTTTCAAATTTGTTATTTTATATTTTACATTTCAAATCATCATGTTAATAATGGTTTTTAGTATGTGAGCTATTGCCTGACATGGATGTTAGTATAGACATGAATGAAATTCAATACTGGGTAGAGAGAGCTGATAAGAAATTTCCACATCATCAGATAGTTTTTGAGTTAAAGGAAAAATTATTAACATTGGAAAAACCAAATGGTAATGATGATGATTTAGAAAAACTTATTTTATGTAAGTATCAATATTTCTTTTATATAATCGCATGATATAATTTAATTTATTTATAGTAATATAACTTTTTTAGCTGAATTATCGATAAGACAAACAGATGTGCATCTACAAGTGAAGTTGCTCAAACATTATATAGGAAATCATAGACTTGAAGATGCATATAATAAAGCAGCTGAAATTGAGGCAACACATTGTCACAGAAATAATATTGTTTGGTATCAATCAATAAGTGAATTACTTGTGAAATGTAAAGAAAATAAACAGTCAGATTGGACATTTTGGATATTTTATATTTCCGTGTTAGAAAGATATGCGGCACTTTGCCTTAAAGAACAGGGTAATGTTATTAGAAAAAGTATAACCGATATTACACAAGCAGTATTTAAGTAAGTACATTTGTATTATGAATTATGAATTATATAGTTTATTAGAAATATATATGTAATTACTAAATTAAAATATTTATATTGCAGTTTTGATCAAAGTTTATTTGAATTTAAATCAAAAAACTTCTCTAATCATCCTGCTTTCATTGAACACATGTTACTACATATGTGGGGTCAATTACATTTTCATTTAGCATATTTAATTTTACGGAAAACTAAAGTTGTTGAAGATAGTTGGTCTGAAGCAGGTAGATTGTGTGGATCTCTTTTGTTAACTGCATTACATGTAGCACCTATAGATCCTACTGCAGTATGGACTATGCATTTGAAAGATAGATTTAAGAATCAAGTACATGTTTGGTATAGAGAAGGAGCATACAGATATAGCCAAGCTGGTCATGTACTTCGAGATTATGCCCGTGATAATACTAAGAAATTATTAGATAAAATTGATAAATTTTGTACAAGTTCATGGCGAGAACGAGTGTACCAAAGAATCTTTGTTGGTCGATTGTATCAGAATCGTAAAACATCATCATATTTCGTGAACTCTTCAATTTCAAATCCACCATTACGTTTATGCTCATTTAATGAACTTAAACGATTTGATGAAATATCAGAAGAAGTATGGCCAGATTCGTTACATCATCAAGTTTGGCTTGGTTTAAGAGCACGACATCATGGCTCATCAAATAAAGATAATGGGCCCCATCCAAATCAAACATCGCATGTTTTTTGTGAACTACAATTTTCTGTTTATAATTTACATCAAGCAGCTCCTGAAAGTTTAAGTCGTTTCGATATCGATGCATTTTTGAATGCTGCTATCTGCACTTCTTCGATAATTGAAGAACAACAATTGAGTGGGCTTTTGAATCCTGAAAAATTACCTACATTGCCAGCAGATCTTACCAATACTCTTTGTACTTGTGCTCAAGAACAGTGGTGGTCTTACGCTTATAAAGTATATTCTATGGATAAACAAAAACCACTCGACGATGATATTGGAGAATTGAGATTAGAATTACAAAGAGGCTTAGAAGTAATTCGTTGCCTTGGAAATCACGGATTACATCCTGTTCTTTTAGTTCACTTAGCGCGAATATTTCATCATAGAGCAGAGGTATTGAAAGAAATAGATCAAGAAAATAGTGATATACCATATTTAGAAGCACGATCTGAAATGTATTGGTCAGCTGCAATACCGCTCCTCGAAAGGTTACAAAATAATCAAACTATTCGTATAACTAATTCTAAATTTTTCAACTACCAAGGGAAAGATATGAATAATGCAGAATTAATTAAAGCTTTAGAGGAAGGTAAATTGCTTCTGGCTCAACAATTTGTACGCAACAAGCAATACGAGAAAGCCATAGATGCACTACAGGCACTGAAATGTCCAGAAGCTTCAGTTCAACAAGGCCAAATGTATGAAAAGCTTGCAGATGAGATCGTTAGTTCTATACCCAAGGAAAGTTTAACATCTGAAATGAGATCGCAACATATAATTATGCTTTCAAAAGCAAGAGAATGTTTTTATCTAACGTTAGATCGCTTGCGCAGTCCAAGTACAGATCCAAAACATCCTTTGAACTCGTTACTTTCCACATACATTACCAATATTGAAAATAAATTGAAAAGAATCGATCCAGATCTATCACGAGGTGATTTAAGTCGAAATGAATGCGATGGAATGTCAGATGAAAGTTACTCTTCTGCTCATAGTGTTCCTGATCAAGCAGTTACAAAAATATCAACATTAACGGGATTAAATCCTTCAGTTAACATTTTGAGTACACCACAGAAAAACGTACATCGCACGCCAAAACAATCTAGCACTCCTTACAAGGCATATCAAGATATATTGGATTTATCTCGAAATCGTTCTGAAGCACGTCCAAGTCCTGAACGCCTTGATGCTCAAATTCGTTCACTAAATCAAATCATACATGCAAAGGATAGTAAGATACAATCAATAGCAGAGCAAAATAAAACTATATTAGAATTGAATAAAACAGTAATGGAAAAAATCGAAAAATTAGCGAAAGAAGTAACAGAATTACGAAAAGAAATTCAGAAACAACGTACTCAAGTAGTCAATGTTAATTCCAATCTGGAAGAAGATTTGTGTATTTTAAACGAAGATGATTACAATGATTTGAATTACACTGCAAGTCAATCAGGTACCGCGTCCTCGATATCTGGGAACATATTCCAATCTTCTCACAGACATCCATACTCTCAGTTGGTATATCCTTCAGCTACTTTTCAAGGATATTATCCAACAGGAATGTCATTCAACGATCCAAACACGCAAGCTATTCCTTCTTTATATCCACCAAATGTTTATTCAATGCCGGTACTGTATCCTAGTACAAGATCAAAAATGCCCGAAAATATTCTTCAACAAAGTTTATTTATACCACCGACAAATCAATCATTGCAAATTCCAATGCAAAAGGTAGAAACAACAAAGCCAGAGTCAACTATAAAGGATGCTCCTGTAAATAAAATTCCACCAGTTAATGTTGCCATTACCACTTCTGATACACTTCCAACTACAGCACCAATTGTCCAGCCAACACTTAGTGTAACAATTCCTCCACATTTCAGACAAGGTAGTTCTTCTACTCCAGTTACCACAGAACAAACTGTTCCACATTGTTATCAAATTTCTATGCCTTCCCAAGCTACTATACCAACAACAGTAAACTTACCACCTTTGTCAAATACTCTTACAACTACTCCGGCAAATCTTTCTGTGTCAGAGACACCAAAGCAAGATACTACTATTTGTTCAACTGGATCTGCAAATAGTTCAGATCATGAACACGATCCAATACCAGATTTTATTCCTGTAATACCATTACCCGCAGAAGTTAAAGTCACGACCGGAGAAGAGGGTCAAGAGACACTATTTTGCGCAAGAGCTAAACTTTATCGTTTCGTGGATAATGAATGGAAAGAACGTGGTATAGGTAATGTTAAATTACTTAAAAATGAAGAAGGAAAAGTTCGTTTACTTATGCGTAGGGAACAAGTATTGAAAGTATGTGCAAATCATTATCTTGTGCCAGATATGGAATTAACTGCTAAATCAAATAATGAAAAAGCATGGTTTTGGGTTGCACATGATTTTGCTGATGGAGAGTTGAAAATAGAAAAGTTTTGTATTAAATTTAAAACCGTTGAAGAAGGTATTTCCTTTAAAGAACATTTTGATAAAGCTAAAGCAAGTCTTACTTCTGAGAAAGTAATTGAAAACACTGATAAACCATCAACTAAAATCAGTGCATTAAGTGGTTCTAAAAAATCAGAGAAAACAAAATCAGACTTAAAAGCTGTAGAACAAACATCATTTATTTCTGGGCAAACTGTTCAAAAACAATCTACAGATGTGACTATAACTACAGAAAGCATTACATCAGAGAAATTAAAATCTAATGCACCTACAACGGTTATTGGTGGATTTTCATTTACATCAACACCAATTATTCAAAAACCAACGATTACTGAACCTGCGAAAGTTCCTACTAAATCAGAAGTTAGTCCATTTGCTGGTTTTACGTTTAACAAGACTGTAACAAGTACTGAAAGTTTTACAACTTCATCGCAAAAAAGCATGACCTCTGGCACAATAGCTACATCACAGTTTACTTTTCCATTTACAAAACCAACTACACCTTTACAATCAGGAGCTACAACAGTACCAACTGTTAATATTCATAACACACCAATTTCGTCTTCACAACCAATTAGTACTGCTGTTACAAGCGAAAGTACTTCTTCTGTTAGTACTTCTCAATTTTCACTCAGAAGACCTCATGCTCCTACTCTTGGAAATTCAACTATTCCAACATTTATTGTGGGCATTCAAGATGCAGACAAATCTGGTATGCAAATTGAATGTGAAGAAGCGTTATTCAATGAGAAAGTTAATCTTCAGTACTATAACAATGACGTTAAACAATGGGAAAACAGAGGCACTGGGCAGATAAAGATTTTATGGAATTCCAAAACAAATAAAATTCGCTTATTAATGATAGACGAAACAAATATGAAAGTTTGTTATAATTACAATGTTCTTGCTAAATTTCCATTTACAGTCAAAAGTAATAGTAATACAGTTGTCAATTGGAATATACAATACGGTTCAGATAACAAAATCGGAATGTTTGCAGCAAGATTTAAAACGTCTAATCAAGCTTCTCAATTTTGTAATACAATTACTAGTAATCAGCAAAAAATGATAAAAGATTGTATAACTGCTGAAAATTTGAAAAAATCAGAGACTCTTCAAAATATACAACCAAATAAAATACAGAATTCGTTGTCTGAAATGTTTAAACCACCACCTGGTTCGTGGGAATGCAATGCTTGCTATACAAGAAACACCGCATCGGATACAAAATGTTTAGCTTGCGAAGCGCCAAGTCCTTCTATGTCTAATAAGTCAAGTATTTCAAGTACTATTACATCAAATCAAAAACCTCATTCACAAATGTTTAAACCGTCTGCTGATTCATGGAAATGTAAATCTTGCGACATAGTTAACGCAGCAGAAAGTAATTATTGCGTGGCTTGCGATACACCAAAAGATCCATCTCTTCCACCCAAACCAAAAACTGATGGTTTTCAAATAAATACAAGCTCTTCTGGAGTTACACCTACATTTACTTTTGGTATTCCACAAGATACTGCTAAAAAAAGTACAAGTGGATTTTCATTTCGTTTATCTAGTACTAGTGATGTTTCCATAGATAAATCTACATCTTCAAAATCTGATGAAAAAATGGATACGTCAAATGCAAAATTTGTTTTTGGAATGCAACAAAAATCGAACACTCCAACGAGCAAGGATTCTACATTCATTTTTGGAACACCAGGAAAACCGTTTGGGTTTAATTTTGTGTCCAAATCATCTCCGACAAAGTCTGGTGGTGAAGAAAATAGTGAAGAGGAAGTAGCGGAAAGTGATGACATTCATTTTTCACCGATAATTCCATTACCAGATAAAATTGAAGTTAAAACAGGAGAAGAGGAAGAAGAAGTTCTTTATAGTCACAGAGCAAAGTTGTTTAGATACGATAAATCGGAAAATGAATGGAAAGAACGTGGTTTGGGTGACATAAAATTATTACGGCATAAGGAAACAGGCAAATTGAGGCTAGTAATGAGACGCGAACAAATATTAAAGTTGTGTCTAAATCATTTTGTGCTTCCAAATTTGGAATTGAAGCCAAAGGATGAGAAAACATGGATGTGGAATGCTGCTGATTATAGTGAAGGAGAAATTGAACCCACTCTTTTTGCATGTCGTTTTAAAACATCCGACATCGCAAATAATTTTAAAGATGTAATTGACAAATCAAGGATAAAGCTTCCATCCATTGAAAAAACTACTGAAACAAAAGTAGAAGCAATTACCGAAGTTTCTTTTGCACAAGATATTGAAATTCTGTATGAAATGAAAGTAACACCCGAAGAAAAACAAGCTGCACTAAAGTTTCAGCTTCCAGAAAATTTCTACGCGTACAAACAAAAACCAGATTGTCCTGGATGTAGAGGTTGTAAGGGAGATTCAGATGCATCATTACTTCCAGATGAAAATCTTGAAAAAGCAATATCAATATCAAAAACATTTACAGAGGATCAAAAATCTCTGATTACTACATCTGGGACACAGTTACTTTCAAACACTAATAATTCAAGCAATATATTTAACGAAATTACAACTGTTCAAACACCTGTTTCAACTACTAGTACAACTGCTTCTTCTCTTTTCAAATCTGGACTATGTGGTACAACCATACCACAATTTACAACAAATTCTCTATCTACAACAACTACATCAAGTATACCATTTGGAAATATTGATACTACTACATCAAGTGATAAGAAAACTGGTTTTTCTTTTGTAATGCCTCAAACTACGTCCAGTACAAATGAGATACAAAAATCTGCAGCCGATAAACAAAATACGTTAATACCTGAGAATTTGAAAATCTGCAGTCCCACTAATTCTCAAGGGCAAATAGAATCAACTACATCTTTTTCATTTATGACACCATCAATAACCTCTACATCTATATTTGGAATGGCAAAATTAGATAATACAGGAAAAAATATTTTTGGTGGAATGTTGAAAAAAGATTCTTCTGGGTTACTCAAGCCCAGTTCCATCAATGTCAGTACAAATAATTCTGAATCAGTATTTTCAACTAATTTCAACACTCAACCAAAAACAACTACAAATACTACAATGGCATTTGGTGCTACTCCTATTTTCGGAACTTCTGGATTAAAAAGTTCTGAAAGCACAACAACCACAGGTTCAACATCATTTGATGCATCTGCTAAATCTACTAATTCAGTATTTCCTAATACATCTGCATCATTTTCATCTAATTTATTCTCTGGTTCACGTACAAATACATCATCTTTTACAATTTCAAATCCTGTAACAACTAATGCTTTTGAAACAATAACACCAACAACAAGCGAAACACAAAAGGAAGGTGAGATTTTCTTTCCAACAACAGAGATATCATTTTCAACTTTAGCAGCCAAAAGTTCCCAATCTACATTTAAAACAGGTAAGTTTTTCACATCATTATCTACATAATAGCAATTTAAAAAAGTACTATTATACACATATTTATTTTGCAGATCCAAATTTTTCTTTTGCTGGTGCTGGATCAGCTGTATTTGGTTCAAAATCAAAATCTGTACAAAAAAAGAAAGAAGTTGCAGTAGAAAAAAAAGATGAAAACGAAGAGGAGGAAGATGATCAAACCGAAAATGATCAAGAACATGATCCACATTTTGAGCCTATTGTACCTCTACCCGATATTATTGAAGTACATACAGGAGAAGAAGAAGAAGAAAAAGGTATAATTTAAAATAATTCTTTAAGGAAAAGCAATATATCTATCTTTAAATGATCATATGTTTGTTATAGTATTTTGCGAAAAAGCAAAACTATACAGATACGATAAGGATGTGTGTGAATGGAAAGAAAGAGGAATTGGAGAGATGAAAATTTTACATCATGCAAAATATGGCCGATACAGATTACTGTTACGTCGAGATCAAGTTTATAAAGTAGTATGCAACCTGTTACTTACTCCAGACATTACCTTTAATAAAATGACTTCGACGGATCGTGCTTGGGTCTGGGCAGGCATGAATTATGCTGAAGAACAACCATGTATAGAACAACTAGCAGTTAAATTTAAAACTCTAGAACTGGCAAAAAATTTCAAGGATACAGTTGATAAAATCCAACAATCGCTAAGCGAAAGCCGTAAGGAATAAGCTGAAACCTCTTGTTTAATAATGCTTCTCATAATCCTTGCTTGTGGCTGCATGTGTATTCGTATACTATATAAAACATATATTCGTATTATACGTATACTATATAAAACATATATTTCTTTATTATCAAACATATTAATATAGCTTTATTTATATTATTAAAATGTACTATTATTTAAAAATATTACAATTTAGTATGTAATATTTGTAACGAAGAAACAGCAGAAATCTGTTTAAAAAATGATTGTTATCTATAAAAAATTATGTTTCAAAAACTTTTTGATTAATATATTTGATTGTAAAATTAATTGTGATAAAAAATGGTAATAATGCATCATATAAATATATGTAAAATTATTTTATTAAATCATATCTAATTTCATTTATTTTTCACATTTCTAATCAAGAAAAAAAAATCAAAGACATTTTATATTATGGCGGATAAAATTATGTTACTAAACTAATGTACTATTATCATAAATTTTATCAATATCTGTGGATTTTTTTGTTAATAATTTCTAAATAACTATAAATATCTATATTAGAAACTAATTTGTACAAATATATATCTAGTTGCATAACATCGAATAAAATGTAATTAATATATAAAACTCAATTTAAATTTTTTTCATTAATTAAAATAAAAATTTACCTCAACTTTAAATGTGTTCACTTGATATGAATTTTTATAATGTAATTTTATAGGATAACGGCTTTTACATTGGCTTTCTGCTTGCACATAGCGTTTGTATTACTTACGTTAATTAAATTTCACATTACTTTTTAATTAAAATTTTTTAAATATGAATTTATAACCTTTATTATATAAATACAGGAGAAAAAAATGTAGAAGATAGTCCAGTAATAGAAGAACCAGAAGATGGGGTAAATGAGGTAAATGAAGAAGAAGGCGAAGTAGGCGAAGTTGAGATAGATGAAGTAGAGGATGAAGAAGAAGAGGAAGATGATGACGATGATGATGACGACGATGACAATGATGATGACGACGACGACGACGACGATGATGATGATGACGATGACGATGACGACGACGACGACGACGATGATGATCAAGCTTCCATAAGTTTTGAAAAAAGGGCTACTCTGTTTACTAGATCAAGTAAAGAAAGTCAATGGAAACTTGTAGCTCTAGGAAATTTAATTATTTATTATGATTCTAATATTTTTGGTGAAAAAATAATATTAAAAGCAGATAAAACAGATGAAGTTGTAAGCAACACGATTATTAGTATGAACACAAAAATGGAGGTAAATTATATTACATTATATTATATAATTATTTAACTGATTCTAAGTTAATAAATGTTACATTATAATTTTACGAAGATAAGTGGAAAAGAATGCGTTTGGACAGCAATTGATTATGCCTTGACACCACCGAAAAAACGCACTTTACGTGCCACTTTTTCATCAGTTCATGTCGCAAAGGAAATGCACAAACATNTGGAAAAGAATGCGTTTGGACAGCAATTGATTATGCCTTGACACCACCGAAAAAACGCACTTTACGTGCCACTTTTTCATCAGTTCATGTCGCAAAGGAAATGCACAAACATTTTCGAGAAGTAAGTAAAAATTTGTCTAGAATAAAAAGAGCGGTGCTAAAAATTAATTAATGATTTCAACAGGGAGTAGAATACGCATATCAAGCAGACATCAATGAACCATTTTATGAAGAATAAAATAAAATGATTCCTCATATTTCTCACAATAAAGTATTGTATCTCTTGTAAACAAACCATTTAATTAAATTTCAATTCATAGAATAAGTAGTTCTCAATTTCATCCGTTTTTGTGGGTGTAATTGTATAATAAATAATTGTACAAATTATTTAGAAATTTATGGAAATAAGTAAAAAATTTTGTCAATTTCTATGCGTTCCACTCGTAAAAAAAAGATATATATGCAAAGATAGATCAAAAAATACTTGATTAAAAATTACGTATTAGTTGTAAGTTCGAATTTAACATGTGATATTTAAGAAACTTGATATTTATAAAAGTATTTATTACAATAAAAATGCATGCATGTTTCAAGCCATTATATTCCTTTGAATAACCTAAAAACAAAGTTTCATTCGTAATAATGATTAATTGCTAACAAAATCATTTGCGAGGTTATCATCCATTTTCTGCTATTACGTACACACATATATAGTACACAGTACAGTGTATATATGTACAAAGATGCAATAGTACGTAAGTATTTAAAATACTGGACACTGTACGATTCGCTCCTTCCTCAATATTTTTGAT